>PVLD010012345.1:0-60857 GCA_004027595.1 Dinomys branickii | reverse complement strand
TGTCTGACTAAATTTGCATGTCTGTATATGGGTCCATACATCTACAATTCGAAGATATCAATGGATAAAGCAACAACTACTGTTGAGACCATATCACCTTGTCTATAGATTAGTTGTGATTGTACTATTTTCTATGATAATGGGTGTCTGTTTGTCAATATGTTTTTGTACTTTTATGTTTCTAAAATAAAAAAAAAGCGGCTGGGGATATAGCTCAGTGGAATAAGCGCTTGCCTAGCAAGCACAGGGTCCTGAGTTCGATCCCCAGTACCGCAAAAAAAAAAATAAATAAATAAAATAAAATAAAATAAAATAAAAAATTCCCCCAATAGTCTTTTCTAATTATTTTTAATTTTATTACCCAGTAGTCTTTTAACATCCTATTATTATTGCCCATAATATGGGTGGGAATACTAAGACTCGGAGAAGTTCCTGTACTTTCTCAATATTAGGTAGCCCCAAGGTTAATGAATCTGACCCATGTCATGTGATTATGTCCATTGTACAGATGAGAAAACTGAGGCGTGGGTGATTAGGAGCCTTTCTCAGGGAAGAACACATGGCCAAGAAGAGGGGCAGTCATTATTTCTGAACTCCAGAGTAGAATTCTTCCCCCCAGGCTGATACCCAGAGATAGAAGTGGTACCTTACCCTCCTCCCCTCCCACTTGCAGGCTGGATCAGACTTCCAAATCCCCTACATCACACCGCTTCTCAAAAGAGGGTCCTTGGTTCACCACAGCAGAATCAAACTGGGGTGCATGTTAAAGTGCAGATTTGTGAGGCTGACCCCGTCTTCAAATCAGACTGTCTCACCAAAACTCGGGGGTCTGCCTCTTAACCATGTGCCCAGGAAGCTTCCTGCACTTTGAAACTTGACAGCCACATTGCAGGTGCCCTCCCGGGCACCTGGTACGTCCTGATCTATGAAGGACGGGGCAGGGTGTTAGGGGCCCACTTTCAAACCCAGCACCACTTTCTGCTGATGAATTCCTTTCCATTCCCTTCAGCAGAAGTCTAAAGTTGACAGCCTTGAGTGTTTATTTTATCAGACATTCAGTAAGCCTCAATCACATTCCGCACCCCAAATTTTGAGAAGAATCTGTTCAGAGCTTTAAACCCCTGGGTTCAGTCCCCAGCCCCTCCCTGCTCCAGCTATGCCTGGATATACTCTGGGCCTCAGTTTCCTCAGCTGCCCAACAGGCCACGGCAGCTCATGCCTCACAGCACAGGCAACAGTCACACAGTCACTGCCAGATGCACATCTGGCACTGACACTGCATAAGGCTCAGCTATCAATATCCAAATGTACATTTCCACATCTCCTTGATTTTCCACGGCAACTTTCAGGTGGGTCCAGGTGGTGTCTGCTCACCTCAGGGTGGCACCTCACACCCAGCGCTTAGTCACCTCTTCGAACCTTGCAGGACCCTGCAGGTGACGGCAGTGGCTTCCTGCTGAGTACCATTAAAATCACACTGCCTGCATTGCTCCTCTCCGGAGCCACACACTGCAGCCCTCTCCTCCTGCAGCACTGAGCCCAGCACGCAGCAGCCACGATCCCAGGAGGAGCAGGACAAAGCTCCTCTCCTCCCAGTTTCCCCTCCAGGGGCAACTCCAATTGGATCATCGCAGTTAGTCAGCCCCTCACAAGCACAAACTGAGCACCAGTCCCCAGCTGCGGCCCCAGGAAAGATCTTTCTAACATCTCCCCTGCTTCATCCACCCTCACCCCTTCCTTCATCACAAGTGTTGCTGCTGCCAGAACTTTTCCTGGGCCTGCCCAAGTGGAATGAGTGCCGCACAGCCCACTGAACTTCCTGCTGGCCTACCACTTACCGCACTAGCTTTGGTCACCTGAGCACTGGGTGTCCTTATAGCCCAGGAGATCCACGAGCCAGTCCGCCTCAGGACCTCACCGCCCTCAGGAGCTCACAAAATTCTTAGCATGTAGCTGACACTCAGTACATGTTTGTTGAATGAGTGAGCAAAAGCAGATGGTATTCTGCTGAGGTTCACAAGGAGGGATTAGAATTGTTTCCCAAAGAACGAAAAAGAGAGAAAAAACAATCTTTTCTGTTGCTTTCTTTTTAAATTCTATTTTAATTGACACACAGTGGTTATATACATACATAAGATACAGTGTGACACTTGAATACATGTACATAACACGTCACAGTCAGATTGGGGTAACCGGCATATCCATACCTCAACATCCCTCATTTCTGCATGCTGGGAACACTAGAAATTCTCTCTTCCAGCTATTTTTGAAATGTTCAGTTTATAATAAAGCGAACACCTACTACACATCCACAGCAGGGATGAAGTAGGTTTGAGGAGCACTTTTTAAAATAAAGCTGACCAAGGCTCAGAGGGCCATCCAGCTAGACCAAGGGGCAGCAAAGTCTTTCCATAAAGGAACAAGAGCAAGGTTTCTGGCTGTGCGGGTCATCTGGTACCCATCATGGTGCTCTACTACGGCAACAGAAAGGTGGCCACAATGTGTTCTAAAAGCTTTATTCACAAAACAGCCAGCAGGCGGGGTCTGACCCCCCGGGCTGTAACTGAGGCAGTGATGATGGGAATACTGAGTGCATGTGTGACTGTCACAGGATAAAACCTCTCAGACAATCAATGATCTAAATATCAAAACACAAACACTAAATCTACTAGAAGAGAAAGTAGGTAGAAACCTGGAAGACATAGGGGTAGGCAGAGAGTTCATGAACAAAAACCAAACTGCATGGGACAACAACTGGGATCTCATCTTACTGAAAAGTTTTTGCACATCAAAAGAAATCACCAACAGAGTAAAAAGAAAACCTATGAATTGGGGAAAAAAATCTAGCTAACTGTCCTTCAAAGAACTCCTATCTAGAACATTTGAAGAATTAAAAAAGAAATAAGGTCCCCAAAATTCAAAGACCCAATACAAAAACAGGCATCTGAGATGAATACACACTTCTCAGATGAAGAAATACAAATAGCAAATAAACATATGAAAACATGTTCCACATCATTGGTCATTCAAGAAATGCAAATTAGAATAACTCTGAGATTCCATCTCATCCCAGAAAGAATGGCTGTCATCAAGAAGTCAACCCATAACAAATGCTGGATGGGCTGTGGGGAAAAAGGAACCCTTCTCCCCTGTTGGTGCGAGTGTAGACTGGTGCAACCACTATGGAAACCAGTGGAGATTCTTCAAAAAGCTAGGACTTCAGGCCCAACTTAACCCAGCTACCTTTATGTTGGTTATGTATAGCGACAGGTCCCGAGAACAAGGTGCCCGTGGATGTAAAAAGGGAAGTAAAAGAGACAAGAAAAACGAGAGAGCTAAAGTCTGGGATCAGGGGCCCCACGGTCTCTCGGGCTGCCGCGGCCCCGCTCGCTCACCTCAGTCACCTTTTATTACAACAAAGAACGTGACTAAAACCAATGGGAGAGGGGCTGGGGATATAGCTCAGTGGAATAAGCGCTTGCCTAGCAAGCGCAGGGTCCTGAGTTCGATCCCCAGTACCGCAAAAAAAAAATAATAATAAATAAAATAAAATAAAATAAAACCAATGGGAGAAATTCATTATCCCTTTCCATTTCTGCCTGTCAACTGGTGGTAACAATCGTCAGGCGGGCCTTCCGCACCCAGCACCATGTTTACTCAGTTCAGCTGGGGATCACAAGCTGACCATCAGAATCAGTCAATTAGCAATCACAGTCCTTTCCCCACATCCTTCTTCTGGGTGTTTTTCCAGAAAAATTTAAAACATCATACTACAGTGATATACATGCACCCATGTTTATAGCAACATAATTGGTCATAACTAAATCTTGGAAACAATCCAAATGCCCATTAACTGAGGACTGGATAAAAAAGATGTGGTGCTTTTATAAAATGGAGTATTACTCAACTATAAAGAAGATAAAGTTGAGGCTTGTATAGGTAACTGGATACAACTATAGACCATAATCATAAATGAAATAAATCAGACTTACATGTGTAAACATCATATTGTAGCCCTAGTGTAAGAACCTGAAAGAGTAAATAAAATCCAAAAGGATATAATGTTGTGAGAGGGAAAGAATCTGTTTGAAAGGAAAAAAAAACATCTGGGGTGGGGGGAAGGAGAAAAGAAAGAAAGAAGGGAGAAAAAATATATATATACACAAGGTAGCTAAGATAATTGTACTACTAATTTCTGTTGTTTCACTGAAAGGAACAGCTAATGCTTAATTGTGTGATCAATTTTGCATGCATATATCTGGTAATTCAACAACTACTTTGAAGAAAACAATATGCAGTACAACAACCATTGTTAATTTCCTATCATCTTGTTTTGAAATTTTGTATCATTTTATTTTTTTTTCTTATTTTTTAAGGTTAAAAAAACTCTCAGGCAAAAAATTGGAGGAGGCCTGGCAGCAGGCAGGAGGACCCCATCCTAGGAAGAGATGCTTGCTCTGGGAGAGGCCGGAGCAATCTAGTCCAATTGACCGCTTCAGTGTGGTTTCCTCTTCAGGTAAACATTCCTTAAGCAGCTACTATGTGTCAGATATTTACTAAGTGTCTGGGGCCCCAGCGGTGAGTAAGAGCAGTGCCCGCCCCTCTCTGAGACCAGAGAGAAGTAAATAAAGTGACACACACGCCCTTCCTCTCAAGCATTTATGTTTGTTAAGCACCTACTGTGTGGTGGTAGAGAGGCCATTGCAGTGCACAAATCAAAGCCCGAGACTTCATTTCAAGGAGGTTACAACGCAGCCGCCGAAGAGAACATGAAATAATAATCACACCAATAAATATTTCATTACAAATTGGGATCCATGCCATGAAGGAAAGAACATGATGCTATGAGAGAGAATAACAAGAGAAAAGTTATTTAACTTGGGGGTGGGGGCCTGGTCGGGGAAGAATCCTCCGCAAGATTGTGAAATGCCCCCAAACTGAGAGGCAAAGGGGGCGGCAGTTCAGAGGAGATAAGGTTAAGAGAGGCTTCTGCAAGGATTTGACCCTTGAGCTCTATTTGGAAGGATGAGTGACACTTGGAGTTGTAGGAACCAGCCCGCCATGTACAGCAGTACAGACCGTGCACTGCACAACACTACCAGATACCTTCACAGAGACATATGGGAATAGCACCCTCTAGTGTTGTGCAGTTGTATAGCAGTCTGCAATAACTGAGAGGGCAAGGAAAAGTGTGCCTGAAGGAGGAAAGAGGTAGCCGGGTGATAATGGGGAGCCCCTTAACCTCACCGAGATCGCTAGCAAAAGCCCTGCTTTAGATGCATCCTGTTCTAGATTTGGCCTCCGTTTCCTCCTCCCAGGCTGTGCTTTGTGCACTGTGGGGTATTCTCAGGCCCCCTCAGCAGCAGTGATGAATGGCCTCTGGTTGTCTCCATCGATTCCCGCAGTGAGGCCCTCGCCTGGCTCCCGCCCACCCTCCTCCTGGACGATGCACGGTTAAGAGGGTTCTCAGCCCCATGCTTGTTACTCCAGCTTAATGAGTTGGCAGCAGAAATTTGCTGATATAAA
Organism: Dinomys branickii; assembly: GCA_004027595.1. Lineage (NCBI taxonomy): Eukaryota > Metazoa > Chordata > Mammalia > Rodentia > Dinomyidae > Dinomys > Dinomys branickii. The sequence goes on along the minus strand of PVLD010012345.1, from coordinate 55,331 downwards.
ATTCATATTTATTGAATGTGATTTTCCCCAAGCCCGCTCCTCCGTGTCTCACCTCCTTGTCCGAAAGGCGCAAGCGCTCTGACAACTGTGCTGCCATTTTACTGACAGGGCAGCCCGCTTGCCCCTCTCGCTAGGCAGACAGTCACACTCTGCCCCGTCCGCAGACGGTACCCCCGTAGTACAGGTGGGTTTTCTATGGGGGACTCTGACCTGAACGGGGTCAGTGGCGCGAGAGCAGGGATACAAATGCCTGCGCCTGCCTGTACCAGTCAGGATGACCCGCGAGTGAACTGCGTTGGAAGACAAGAGGACAAAGGACACCCGGCAGGGATGGTAGTACTAGGCCCAGTCCTTGTGTTTGTACATGTGTACACATGGGAGTGTGTGTGTGTGTGTGTGTGTGTGTGTAGTGATGGGGATTGGATCCAGGGCCTTCACATTGAGCTACATCCCCTGTTGTTTTTTGTCTGTTTTGAGACAAGTTCTCATTAAACCACTAAGTTCCCGGTGTGAGCTCAAACTTGCAGTCCCGCCTTGGCTGCCTGGAGTCCGAGCGCTGCAGGCCTGCGTGACCACGCACCGCTTTTGCTGCCACATACAACTAGGATCCCATTATGATGCATTTCCTATTCTCCAGAAATTTGGACAAGGAAGATTTTGTGTGTTTATGAAGTCTCTCACTTTTACGCATCTGCAATTCATCCTTAAGAAGCTTTTAACACTATGTGAGTCATACAAATTACTTCTGGAGATCAAACCCAACCTTTGGGCCACCGGCTTACAATCTAATTTGAGGAGGCTGACTGTCCAAAGGTAAAACAACTTTCCCTAAGGGACATCCCTAAGTCCTCTGACAAACTAATTCCTGCAAGGCAGTAGGCTTACTGCCTAAGGGAAAAAACTTTAGAGTCAAATGTACCTGAATTCAAATGCACCTTCTTTCCTCACCTTTTACAACCTTGGGCAAGTCCTTCACCTATCCAGGAAAAGCCCCTCTGCTTTCTCGCATAGGCTCAAGTTGGCCCTTGAAGTTACGCATGGCTGTGTGGGTTGCTTTGACCCAGTGAAACACGAGCTCAGCAGTGTGTTCCACGTCCAGCAGAGGTTTTAAAAGCCAGTTCACTGTGTGTCCCTTCCTATATTAATCATATGTTCCAAAAAGAACCTTCACCATCCTGGGTCCCCACGTAACAATGAAGAACAGATACCCCTGCAAATACACAGCATAAGTTTAAAGTAAGGTCTAGCTGAGCCACTCAGTAGTAAGAATATTTTTTGTTACTGCAGTAAAACCTGCCATTATCCTTTTTTTGGTGTGTACCTCCTAAAGTTGTTGCAAGAGTCAAAATAATTAATAATACACATTTGTTTTGTCTTTTATGTTGCTATAGCACAATATTCTAGACTGAATACTTTATGAAGAAACGAAATTTCTTACAATTCTAGAGGATGAGAGGTCCAAGGTCAAGAGACCCACACATGATGAGAACCTTCTTGTTGCATCTTCCCATGTCAGAAGGCAGAGGGCAAAAAATCACACACACGCATACACTAAAAGAAGACAAGAGAAGGCCAAGCTTGCTCTTATAACAAGCCCCCTCATGTAATAATGCACCTATTCCCACAATAATGACATTAATCTACTAATGTGGGTATTCCTAAGAAATAACCTTGGGCTGGGAACATTGCTGTGGTACAGGGCTTGCCTATAGGTTCAAGGCCCTAGGTTCAATCCCCAGTGCAGAAAAGGAGAGAGAGAGAGAAATGATCTCATTCTCTCTTAAAGCTCCTCCCTCCCAGCACTGTGGTGCTGGGGATTAAGTTTCCAACACATCTTTTGGGCAGATATGTGCAAACACACCAGTGTGGAACCCTTGGAACTGTGTCTAGGGCGTGGCAAGTGTGGTAGTATGGAACTATGTTATTACATCAAATAACTCCAAACTTTCAGTGGCTTACAACCAGAAAGTTACTTACTGGTAACTGCTGAAGAGCACCTGCTGTCCGGGATACAAGACGGACCATCCTGGTGGCTGAAGGAAAGAGAAAGAGAGCTGGCAGAAACAGGCTGCAGCACTAAGCTTCCGCTAAGACATTCGTCACACCTTCCCGCGTCACACTGCCCAGAGAGAGCACAGGCCGTGCCCACTGTCACTGAGCAGGAATGTTATTCCTCCCTCCCACTGGGCAGCTCTTCACTCACAGCAACTAGCAGCCGTGGAAAATTATTCTATCAAGGAGCAAATAATTGTAAAATTCTAATATCTGAGGCAGCCTTTGGAACAGTGAGCTGTTGTGCTTTTCATACGTAGCAGAAGGGGCCAACAAGGGTAGGTCTTGTCTCTCAGGTGTAGAGATCGGTGGAAAGGCGGAGAGGATGATGTGGTGACCACGTGGAGCCACCCGGAGCCTTGGAAATCAGAGCTGGAGACAGCAGCTACAGGCGGTCATTTCGGCGTAAGCCCCAAGCACGGCTTTGGGCCCATGGGATAAAATGTGCCCCACACGTTCAGTAGGAGAGCACTCGCCTAGCACGTGTGAGGCCCTGGGCTCCATCCTCATTGAAGAGAAAGAAGGGGAGGAGTAAGAGAAGGAAGAGGAGAGGAAGAAGAAGAAAACAAGAAGGTGAAGGACAAGAGGTAGAGGTAGAAGGAGACAGGAAGAGGGAGAAGGTGGGGAGGGAAGAGGGAGGCGGAGGAAAAGACCCACAGTGCCTGAGAAGGTCCCTCTCCCAATTCAAGGACTAGGATTCATGAAGCAAGGACTCAAAGCAGTGCTATTTCAACACCTCAAGAGATTGTCTTTTGTGAGGAGAATAGTAGCCCCAAGAGGGGTCTCGGCATTTCAGAGGCATCAGCACAGTGTCCTCTCTTTTGCATCTTATCAGACAGAAGGTCATCCCAAGGGCACAGAGTAGGAGCCACAGGACTTGTGGTGGGGTGAGACACCCCTGGGACTTCAGAGCCAATGAAGAAGACTCAAGGACAGGTTCTGGGGGGCTCTGCATTATGCAGGCGATGGTATTAGCCAGTTGTCCCAAGAAACAAAGCCCCATTGATCCCCAAAGTTTGCAGAGCCCTGCAAAATCAGGTCACCTAGTAAAATCACAATCATAAGAGAAGGTTGTACACAAATGAAAAAATTATCTCTAGGCAAAAAAATGCAGAGATCACCACTGGAACCTCTGCAGGCTTTCTTTTACCTTGTGAAAAGCCAGCCACAGTAGCATCTGGGACACTAGCTGGGGTCAGGGTAAAATGATGGGAGAGAAGAAAAGGAACCCTGCCCCTGGACAGCACCCACATTCTAGACGGAAATGAGGAACCACTGTTTAGAAATGAGAGCTGACATTAAGATTGTTCAATAACTATTACTAAACCACTTCTAAAGCTTGTTCGTAGGCCAAAGCATATGAAATCACCAGTGTTTGACCAGTTCTGACCTGTAAACGTCATGACCTCCCTCAGTACCCATTCCTGCCCTCCGAAGTAGTTTCCGGTTTCCATTGTTCTCATTTATAAAGGAGGACATGGAAGCTGGTGAATTCAGTTATTTGTCCAGTGTCTCCCAGTTAATGAACTGCAGGTCTAAATAATAATTTAGGATGTCAGAATGCAGGGCTCAAGCCCCTAACCACTAGGCATTGGCTGCTCAAGTGAGGTCCAAAACCAACAGAAGCATCACCTCTTGGAGTTTGTTTAGAATGCAGATTCATGTTTGCTACAGCATAGATCACTGTAGTCAAAAACCTGGGAACAAGCAAAGGGCCCACGGCCAGCTCACATGTGCTATACACATATTGCAGTGGCCGTGTTCCACTGTTTTAGAAGAAGGAAATTCTATCACATGCTACCACACGGATGACCTTTGAGACTGAAACCTGCCAGTCCCCAAAAGATGGTAGGATTCCGCGTACATGAGGTACCTGAAGTCAAACCCATAAAGACAGAGCATAGAACCACAGTGGCCTGGAGCGGCGGGGAGAAGGGCAGGGAAAGCTGCTTCACAGGTGGGGCGCTGTCGTGCAGGAAGAGCTCTGGAGACTGGATGCCCCACAGTGGGAACCCATGCCACAGAACCCCTGCACCCCTCAGAATGGCTACAGAGAGGCGTGAGGCTGGCAGTGTCACTCAGTAGTACAGCACCTGCCTCGTAAAAGCAAAGCCAGGGGTTCAGTTCTCAATATGGAAAAAAAGGTTAAAAGTTAAATTTTATATTATGTACATATTTATCACAATACCTTGTTAGTTTCAAAAAAGTGCAGAGACTGGGATGTACTAAGACTTGCCCAGGGCTTGACTGTATGTTGGGGGCGGGGGGACAGAGGTAGCTGGTTTGGTTGGTTGGTTGATTGGACTTGTTTTGTTCTTTGTTTTTTGACATCGGGTCTCACTAAATAACTAAACCTCCCAGGATAGTCTTGATTTGCAGTCTTTCTGCCTCAGCCTCCCAGGATGCTGGGAACACAAGTGTGGCCATGCCTGACTTTGACTACATTTTAACAAGGTTGTCAATTATCTACGAACATTAAAGTTTGAAACACGTTGCCATTAGACTGTTCCACCACAGTACAAGAACGCGCTGGAAGGGACAGCAGTAAACCTTGGAGAGTACAGGTGGAAGAGATGCAGAAAGAGAGGGGAGGATCTGTGAAGACTGCTTCCACCTTAAAGGCCGCACTCCTGCCTCCACCGGCCTCCAGAGCTCCTACCAGCACCTGAGGAGGATGCTCTTGCCTAGCGGCCACTTGGCCCCTAGGCCACAGGCTGGGCCAACAGCTGGCTCCCCTGTCATGTTTAGCCTGGCTGTTGGGAGCCCCTTGGCCACCAGCAAAAGTCACCAACGTGCCTCTGAACTGTGCTACAGATGCAATTAATTCCTCCAGGGGCCAGGGGGCCAGGCATGCGCAGGAACAGGCACTAGGCTGGTGGAGCACAGCGCCCTGGCAGCAGCTGTTCCACTTGGGGAGCTAATGACACTCGAGGAAGGGCCTGCGAGGGATGCCAAGCACTTGTTTACTTGCAGAGCTGATGCAGCCAGGGCCAAACTGGACAGTGAGGCAAAAATGTCCAGCATTTTTTGTTCAATTTTGCAGCTCTCTCTTGCTTTTCAGAGGAGGGTTTAAGCCCACTTTTGTCCCCATGCTACGCTTCAGCTCTCCCAAGATTCAGGCAAATCAGGCATCTTGTTATGGTGGGCATTTCAAAAGATCATTGCCTGGAACCCCTGCCGACTCACCCCCCAGTGATCCTGGCCCGCATCTCCTTGGGGTTCTTGCTTGGCACACCCACCCAGCACATATCTCTTGGCAGCAGGGTTGCTATGTTAAAAGCCACAAACCCAGGTGTGCAAAGACATAATCTTTTTCTACTTCCTTATAACTGAATTTTCTTCCAGCACCCCCGCAGTATCTGGCTACAGTAAAACTAATCCAGTTCGACTGAGGATAAACTTGGACATTTCAGGAAGAACTCAGCAAATTCGAAGTTGTTCTGGTTATTTTTTCCATCTGTTCCTTTCTGCCCATTCCTTCCACTTGCATCTCCTTCCTGGGAGGCCCCCATAGTATTATGGCCCTGGGCGCAGGGCACTATGCTTTCACTGTGTCCCCCAAGAAGTTCATGAGTTAGGAACTTAATCCCCAAATTGATATGTTAATGGGGTTTAGAGCTGGGGTCTTTGGAAGATAATTAGGATTCGATGAAGTCATGAGGGTGGAATGCCAAAGGTAACATTTTAAAAATGACTTTATAAAAAGATGAAGGCCAGACTTGGCCCAGGGGCTCTGTTTGTCACGTGCCACCCTCTGTCGTCTATAATGAAGAAGAAATATTCACTAGGTACTTGCACTGTGCTCTTGGATTTCATGGGCTCCAGAACCTTGAGCCAAACCAACCTCTTTCACCTTGTGAAATTACTGTTCTTTATAAATTACCCAGTCTGTAACGTTCAGTTATAGCAACAGAAAACAGACTAAGACAGGAGGAACGGCTATGTGCTACCTTGTCTTATCTTTCATCAACATCATTATTCATTGTTTGCATCATAGGGATTTGTTAGTGCTTTCTAGTCTCCAGTCATGGACAGATTTCCCCTTCATCCCCCATGCGAAGCTCTCAGTGCCCCCCATGCTGACCTGGGACAGAGATGAGTGTGTTTCCATCACCCTGGAAGATGCTACGGATTTAAGCCAGCCTCGCCCTCGTCTGCTCAGTTGATATAGGCCACCTCTTATGTTCCAAGTCAGGCCGTGTAGAAGCTTCTCTGCAAAGCCTGGCAGCAGAGGCACGGGTCCTGTCTGCTTCTGGTCCTTACAATACATAGAGTTTATTCAGTCTCTTGCCCCTTGAGACCCAGGGAGAGGGTAGGAGACAAGGCCCCTCCTAAAATATGCATGGGATGGAGGAGATTTCCCAAAGATGGAGGCCAGGAGGTGTCTTGTCCCAGTAGTCTTAAAAGGTAACCTTGATACTCCAACCACTGAATGGCGGGGTCTTTGTCCCCTTCCCTTGAATCTGTCCAGAATTTCATGATTGCCTCCACCAATAGTATAAGGCAGAAGAGATGCTATGTAACTTCAAAGGTTTGATATTTGAAGGCCTTGCATTTCCCCTGTCTTTTCTGGAGCACTTGCTCTTAGAATGGAGAACCCACACTACAAAAGGTTTCAAGCAGCCATAGAGATTTCTGGCTCACGAGGAGAACCCCAACCACATTCCCATCTCATCTCCCACTAGCAACTGGCCCCAACTTGCCAGCTGTATGAACAAACCCTCTTGCAAAGGTTCCTCCTAACCACCCCCAAGCCCCCATCCACCCATCCTTACTTATGCCATCAGAGCAAGGAGGGTCCTTCTACACTAACCACCGCCCAACAATAAATGCATGTTGTTCGGCACTACGTTCTAGAGCAGTTTGTTACACAGCAGTAACGAAATGGTACAATACTTATCAGCACCATTCTCTTGTAGCTCGTTATTTTTCTCTCTTCCCAGAGAGATGCTATTTCTTCTATAATGATAAAACTGTCTCTTAATCTCCCTTCCCAATTTTTTTATTATGCCATAAACTTTACACCCTAAGCTCTTCTGGACTTTAAAGTTTCGAAACATTTAAAAACAAAAACAACTTGGCTCTTATAAAGAAAAAACCTTGGCTCTTAAAATTATTTCAGGTGCCAAGTCTTTCAAAAATTTGCTTTGAAACTCAAAAGCAGAATGTTGTCTTTTGTTCTCCTGTGCATTCCTGCTGTAACAGCTTTCCCACAGCAAGGAGGAGGGAATGCTGCAATCTGGGAAGGACAGTGATAGCGGGAATTCTCAGCAGAGGTGGAATAATACAGAAAAACGTATTCCGCCAGAGCAGATAAAAATCCCCAGGGAGCAATTTATCCTATTCCTTTATTTTCCTGAAGTCAATTTAAATCCAGCTCTGGGTCCTGTCCTTCTGCACTGGTCCGAAATAGACTTCAGGCATTACCAGAATGCCTTCTCTGGAAACCACCACCACTCTTCTAGGGACACGCAAGTTACAAGGCCTTACGCAGCCCCATCTTCAAGGCAGTGCTTGCCAGTGTTTTGGTCCACTTGGTCTCTGCTGCCCTGTATATTGCCCAGGCCGGTCAGCAAAGATTTTTTTGTAAAGGAGTACACTGTGGGCCATACAGTAGGCACTACAAGTACTCAGCTCTGCCCTTGCACTTCAAAAGCAGCCACAGGGGGCTGGGGATATAGCTCAGTGGAATAAGTGCTTGCCTAGCAAGTGCAGGGTCCTGAGTTCGATCCCCAGTACCGCAAAAAAAAAAAAAAAAAAAAAAAAAAAAAAAAAAAAAAAAAAAAAAAAAAAAAAAAAAAAAAAAAAAAAAAAAAAAGCAGCCACAGGCAAGTTTGAATGGCAAATAAATGGCCACGTCTGTGTTGCAGTAAAATTTATTTATACAAACAGGCAGCTGGCCAACATTTACCAGCTCTCTTGAATTCTTGTGTTTCTCTGATTCTGATTTTGAGGGGCATGAAAATCTAAGCTAAGGCTACTGAGGTTCAGAAGATTCAGGTTCTTCAGGTGCAGAATCTCAGGTGAATTGTGTGTCATCAAGGTGTGGCTTTTGACTGAGGCATGAACACCAGCCAATCAAGTGACTACCAACCTTCAGTCTTCCTGGACTCTAAGGTCATGTCCTCTCTCTGACCTTGACTGTGACCTCTGGTGCTTGTCTTCCTCTTCTCCCTCCTCTCCTTTGTCCTCCTTTACACTATACATGAAGAACTTCCAACTTTAAGCAGTCTTCTTTCAATCCCATAAACATCCCCAAGGGCTAGAAAATACAAGGCCTAGGAACATGCTTGACAAAGGAAAGGAAGAGCATAAAGGTTCAATGAATACAAATTAAAACACTCAGACATTATCTTGCCAAATATTCTGGTATATTCACTGTGCTGTCTTGACTCTTCCACATGCTGTGAGCTCCTAGAGGACAGATACCAATGCTCACTGCACTCTGGCAGCCAGCTCAGTGCCTAGCACTTTCTAAGTGCTCCATAAATATTTCTGGAATTAAAGAAAGTATATTCTGCAAGAATTTCTGGTGGTTGAATTCCCAGACTTGTTCTCAATAGCTTATTTAACACTAATGCAACTGAAGTCCTCCTTATTCTCAACAATTTTTTAAATGGTAGAAAGTAATTCTGGTGAGTGACAATACCTAAAATTTTAAATGAATAAAAAATAGGCTTTGAAGACAGATGCCCTAAACACAGAAAGATAAACTAAGTAGGATGGCCAGCAGGTTTAAATAATAAGATGGCAGGAAGATCAAGGGAGGCATTTAGATAGGCTCTGATTGCAGCCCTGGGCTTTTCCAATGACTTTGAATGTCAACAACATGGTTCTCTGTGATATTAGTACTGTTGGTTCAAAACCGGAGCTTCCTATTCACCTTAAAGTGCACAAACCACCCAACTGCTCTACCTGTTGGCAGACCTGGTTGTGACCATCCGGCGGGGGGGGGGGTTGTGTGAAATGGAAATGTGTTAGTTTTTTATTACCATAACAAAATGCCTGAGGTAAGTACATTATAAAAAGGACTTATGGGAAGAAATGACAGCATGTCACAGCCGGAGCGTGTGGCAGAGGAGGCTGCTCACTTCACGGCAGATGGGAAGTAAAAGAAAAAAATGACACAGAGGAAGGGCTGGGGTCCTGCCAGCCCTGTAAGGGCACATTCACAGTAACTGAAAGACCTACAACTCGGCCTCAACTCCCAAAGATGCTACTGCTTCTCAATAGTGCCACCCTGGGGCCTCAGCCTTTCACATATTGGGTTTTTAGGGAACATTTCAGATCCAAACCATAAGGAAGGAAAATATTTGTCTGATGAAGAGTTGTGTTATGGTTTAGATCTACAATGGCCCCCAAACGGTCATTTTAGAGATGGAAAAAGATGACTTACTGAGAGCATGACCTGAAAGGATATATTCTTGTCCCTGGTTCTTTCTCTCTCTCTCTCTCTCTCTCTCTCTCTCTTTCTTTCTGGCTACTATGGGGTCAGAAGCTTTTCTCCACCATGTCCTTCCAATATGCCACTTCTCCTTGGAGCCAGCCTTCTGTGGATTGAACTATGAGCCAAAATAAAAACAAAAATAAAACCTTTCCTCATTTAAATTGTGAGTGTCCAGAATTTTGTTTCAGTGATGAGAAAGTGAATAATACAACCTGGGAAAGAGATGAAAAAGAAAGTGGTGCTTAAGAGAGCATAGTAGTGGCCACTGTATTGGCGAAATTCCCATAGTAGAACCAAGTACCGTGTGTTTAAAGACAGAGGATAAGAGGAAGCACTAAGTACACACAGTCACCTTCCAGAGGAACAGAGCAAAAACTTAAGTCAGGTAATCTCAGGGAAGACACGAGGAGGTGCTGTGGGAATGCTGCAGCTTGAGTACTGCCCAGAGCTTTGCAGAAACCAAGGAAAAATCACAGTCAGGTCTTCCAGACACCTGGTGCTGTGTCACATCTCAGCTCTCACCTGGTGCCCCTACTTGTCTCACTGATGCAGGTCAGGCACAAGTCCGTCTGCGTCTATGTCTCTAAGCAGAAAATCAATTAGGATGGAGAGCCAGTCTGGAGGTCAGTCCTTACCATGAGCATGCTGTACATGCCTTTCAGTCTCTCTGTCATCCCCTCACCATTCAGGCTCTTGCTGAAGACTGTTTCTTTGGTGACAGCCTGTTTATGCTCACACTGTCGATGTGAACCCTGGGTCCAACTGTCAGCCCTACCCCATAGTAGCAGCAGGTCCTCTTCTCCCTGATCCAGTTCACTGCCAACTTGTTCTTGGACCATTTCAGTAGCCTCTTGATCCATCTCTTAATCTCCACTCTTGCCCTACATTCTTTAAATATCTCTCAGAATGATCTGCTAAAAACTAAAATCACAGACATAAAACCTTCCCAAGTCTTCCTTCCGCTAGTAGAATAAAACTGAACACAGTTGCCATGGCCAACTGGCACTCAGCTTATCAGAACCTTGACCACATCTTTAGCCAGCCACATTGCACTTCTAACTGTTCTTTCAATGAGCCATATTAGCTTTCAGCACAAGCCTTTTTCTTTGCTGTTCCCCCTCCCTGGGAAGTTCTTCCCCAGGTTAATTCATGCTCAACTTCTTTTCAGTCAGCCTGACCCAAATATGACCTGACCATCTTGTCTATGGCTACTACTTTGTCAGTTTCTAGACTATTATCATATTTTATTTTCTTAACTTTTATCTCTATTTGAATATAGCTCCTTTATTTATTTATGTGGCTATTATCTGGCTTCCAGAAGGTGAGCTCCAAGAAAGTGAGGACTTTGTCTGTCTTGTTCACTACACATTTCCTACAGCAATACCTGGCCCTTAAAAATGATGTGTTAAATGCGAAATGAATAAATGTTTTTTGGTATGGCTTGTATCTGGATGCATCCCCATAGCCTCATGTGGGGCTTTTGGGAGGGTCTGGATCTAGAGTATATGATGTCAAATTAAGTGTGTGGTGCTGGGGTTGATTCACATTGAGATACTAGGATTAAGGATGCTCTACTCTGGGTGTGAGTGCTCCCCACCCTAAGGGCAGGTAACCTGGATAGAATATAAGGAACAAGAAGAGGGCTTCTGTCATTGCTTGCTGGCTGCTGCTTGCTGCCTTCTGCCTTCCATGAACTGTTTCTCCTCTGTGGTGTCCCTCTGCCATGTCACCCTGCCTTGCAGCAGCCAGTTATGGACTGAAATTTCTCAAACCTGCGAGCTGAAATAAAACTTTCCTCCTTTAATTTTGGGTACCAGGTACATTGTCTCAGCAATGAGAACAGTAACTAAGACAGATTTGGAGGGGTTTAAAGGACGAGGTGATTTAGTTACCCAGAACATTCAAAAGCAATAGAATTAAAATTACCTCTGTGTTCAACTATCATCCATCAGGTACATACTGGATGCCAGGTGCCTTATCTAGCACAAGGAACCTCTGGGCCATAAGTCCAGTTGGTCTTGGACCTTACTGGACTCCCATTGGACATGCCTTCTGATAATATCTTCTACTGCTCCTTCAGTCAGCCGTCCCTGTATTAACTGAGTATCCTGCCCCAAGACACAGTATTCTTGGGAATGGGGACTGACAAGGTGCCCAAGGATCCTATGCCAGGGTGTCCTCCTGGTGTGTGGTGGGTTTGAAGTAGAACGCTGCATGTTCACTGAACTGACCTCGCTTTGGACCCAGACATCATTTCAAAATCCAAGGTTCCTGTTGTGTAAACTTTTATCCCTCAGCTGTTGCTGCCTGGCCAAGCCAAGCCAAATAAGGAGATATTAACTGTTCTCCTGACTCAATCCCTATGTAATCTCTAACCATTCTGTTCTGGGGATCCACATCCCAAGCTCCATGTTGGGTATTGTCCACCAGCTGATAAAGTTTGTTCACTTAATTCTCAGCCTCCATGGGTGACTCTTCATAAACACCACAACAGATTAACTAATGGTCAACTTGTAATACCCAGCTGAACTGAATCAGCATGGTTCTGGGTGAGGATTGTTGCCAACAGCATAAAAGGAGAATTGGAGGGGATGATGATATGCTGTTGATTCTCCTGGAGAAGCTTGTTACACTGGTTTTCCTGATATAAGTTCAGCTGTTCTCATCATCAGGAGAGCCTGGGTCCTCGCTGTTGCTGGTGATGGCTGTGGTTCTTTTGGGAGGAGCTCTGGTCCTTACCTTGAGTTTTGCTTCCTGGCTCCAGTGCAGATCCCTTAGCCTGCTGGCACAGCTCCATCATCCCACTGGCACAGACGTTCTAGCTTCCACCACTGACTTTTGGGTCTTCCCAGTACAAATCCTTAATACAGACTTGACACACTATGAGACATTGCCATGGGCTCCAGTCCGTCAGCTGGACTCATGCAGGATATTGCCATGGGATCCAGGCCCTCAGCTGGATTCTTTGGGTCTCTAGTGTATGAACAGATCTCTTTCACTCTTCTGCGTTAAACTTTTTGGGTGAGTATTATAAAATAATCCTATAAATTATGTGTCCTGTATTAAATCCATTCCCTTATAAACTGTGACTGCAACACGGTGCTTTCCCTTTGAATAACTTGGTTGTTCCTAGTCTGATACCTCAAACTTCATGGGACATCTATTAGCGGCTCAGTATTTTCACCAAAATGTTTGTTGAAACTTTCAGGATTGCTCATTTTGAAAGGCAAGAAACTGGTTGTTGGGATCAAGAGACTTCTGCATGTCAAAGGAAAATGAAATTAAACATCATGGCCACAAAATTCTTTCTCCAGTGCCCCAGAAAAGGCCCATGAACTCATCCTGCCAAGCTGTTTTTACACCATCAGAGAGGGGCCTTTAGGGCCCTCTTACTTTAGTAGAGGGATAAAAAGGAAGCAAGAGAGGAGAAGGAGAAGGAGGAGAAGGGGAAGGGGAAGCAGAAGCAGAAGAGGAAGAGGAAGGAGAGGAAGAAGAGGAAGAGGAGGAGGAGGAGAAGAAATTGAAAAGGAGGAGATAGGGAGAGAAACAGAGACAGAATCTTGCGATAAACATCAAAAGAATGTACCACCATTTCCCCTTTGATCTTCTGCCCTTTAGCTTAGTATCTGACACCTACTGCTCCAATCGATAGGGTGGAAATGAGTGTTGACTGCTGCCTGCCTTCTCTCCTTTCAGAAGTTACCTCCTCTTTTCAGAAATTTCTTCTCCCATAAAACTCACCCTGGGGCTGGGGATACAGCTCAGTGGCACAGCACATGCCTGGCAAGCACAAGGTTCTGAGTTCAATTCCCAGTACCAAAAAAACCCACACACATACACCAAAAAAAAACATAAAACTCATCCTTTTCATAAGAACCTAAAGCTACATTCTCCAAACTCTTTAATTTCAAACCCCATTAGTGAAATGTTTTTGCATTTGCCCTCTCATTGTATACACCCAGGTATATATGAATTATATGCATATCCTAATGTAATGGACATGTTGAATGGTTATAAAGGATCCACAGGAGGCAGATCTTTTAAAGATGAAATGAAAAGCAAAGAAAAGTTAAATTTTTCTTCTCATATCTTCCCAAAAGGTGTCTCTACTTACAAGTCTCTTAACCTAAACAATAATGGTCCCCTACAGAAAGTCTAAATATAAATACAAAATAATATTCCTTAAGGAGATTCTTAACTGTGTAACCCTCAATAAACCTGTGAAAAACATTACCTTAAATCTTTAACTCCCACTAAATTGTTTATGCCAATGAATACATTTTTAAACACCCAATGGTTTACTATCTGAGATTCTCTGAATGTGGTCCCCAAGTGGTCATGGACCAGAGCATCACCTCAAAGCACATTAAAAATGCAGACTCTCCTGTCCTTCTCAGACCTGCTGAATCTGAATCTGTATTTGAATAAGATTCCCAGGTGAGTTAGGTGCACATTAGTTTGGCAAGCACTGACCTAAGATAGAGTTTCCCATGATTCCTTGAGGACAAGACACATCTGCCATGTGTGAACAAATTTGCATCCTCTGCTCTCACTTCAGACCCACTAGATCAGAACCTTCTGTGGAAGGGCTTGGGATTCTGTATTTTTCTAAGAGACCCAGGTGATTCATGGGCCAGTTGGGAACAGCTACCCTAAGTCAATGAAAGGCAAGGTTCCTCAGTTCCGTCTACATGATGACAGGTCAAAAGGGGAAGGTGAAAAAAAGGAAAGGACCAAGCCAGACAGGTAACAACCTGCTGTGCTCCCACCTAGCACAGGTGAAAGAGGTTGGCAGGGCCGGGGCGCTGCTGAACCTCAGTGTTTTCTGCTGGCAGCCGAGACTCCCACACTCCCTGGAGCCTCCGCATCCTTTGAGCTCGCCTTTGCTGCCAAAGGTGGGCAGGGCTCTCTCTGTAATCATAGATTAATGGAATTTAAAATGGCTATGGCATGGGATTTCATGGAAAGCATCTGCCCTATCTTAAATGTAATAAAATCATAAATAGAGGCCCAAAAGGAAAATGGAGCAAATGATTCCCAAGGATACTTTAGCTTTCAAAGTTTAGACAAGACTCTTTTGTTCAGTGGGCTGAGGTGGTGAATGTGTGCTGCTCATTTGCTCTAATTGGATGAGACTGACCTTCCCTGGACACACTTGCTATTCAGACCAAAATGCTGTAAGTGAATTAAGTAAAATACAACTAAGCCACAGCTATGATTTGGATAAGTGTTCCTCAAAAGCCCTTGTGTTAAAGGCCTGGTTGGCAGCCTGGAGTGCTAGTGGGGAGGGGGGAATTTTAGGGGGTGGAGCCTAGTGAAAGGAAGTTTGGCCTCTAGGAGCATGCCTTTGGAGGGGAGACTGGGACCACCCCTTCTTCTCCCTCTCTCTCTTCTCATTTCTCAGCATTATGAAATAAGCAAGTTGCTCTTCCATATGCTTCTACAATGATGTGCTTCCTCATCACAGGCCCAATCAACAAGACCAACCAACCATGCACTAGAACCTCTAAAACTGTAAGTCAAAATAAACCTTTCCTCTTTTTAAGCTGATGATCTCAGATATTTTGTTACAGTAACAGAAAGCTTGCTGAAATAGCCACTGTCTGAAATAGCACTCAGCTAAGGCTACATCAAAGAGCCTGAATATTCCCAATTAGGAAGCTCTGAGGTTATGACTGTTTGCTCTGAAGAATTTCCTGTCCTCTTACTGTCTTAATTTTACCAAATAGTAGCATCCCCATTTCACAGAGAACAAAAAAGGAGGACAAGATAATCACCTTATAGTAATAGCTACCATTTACTTATTGCCTACTATGTACCAGGCATTATGCTAAGTGTTTCATGGAGGGTATACTGTTATTATGCCACATTTTTAACCTGAGGCTCAAAGAGGCTAAATAACTTGCCCAAGGTCATGCAGCCAGTAAGTGGTGGAGCCAGAGTTGAGATCCAAATCTGCTAGTTTAAAAGTTTGGGGTTTTACCCTATTTTATGCAGCCTCTCTTTTCTAAAACTCACACAACTGGCGATGCCAAGTGCTTTCTTCATGTGATGGCAGCTCTCACAAAGCCCTGTCCTGAATCAGCAAGGAGAATCACTACTGAGTGTTTACTGTATGCTGTGCATGATGTCCACCAGGGTTCCACAACCTGCACCCTCAAAGAACTCACAGTATAGATGCAGTGAGATGTAAGTACAAAAGTATAAATTAATGCTGAGACACAGAGGAAAAAGCAGACAACTCTTACAGGGTTCAAGACATTGAGACAGCTCCTTAGAACGAGACCATGGCTGAAAGATGAGAAGGTACCTATTCTGGGTAGAGTATGGGCCACATCTGAGAGCCTGGGCCTTATAAGAGCTCTGTACTACAAAGTCTGGAGAGGTTGAAAAGGACTGGTGTGGCCTGGGAGCACATTGCAGTTCTAGTTTCCCCCAGAACAACTTGCTTCCACTGGGACTGGTTCCAATTCCATATGATTGGTTCTAGGATGGGCAAGTGACTCAAGCTGGATCAAACCAAACCAACATTTTTGTTTAATTTGAGGCCGTGGAGAACAACAGAGGTGCTTCATCTGGTTGATATGACCACGACTTAGAAAAGTCAACACCAATGATTGCCATGTTTCCTATCATCTGGAGTAAACCAGTCCATCATCAGAGAGCTAAGTTAACACCTGGTAAAAAGCCAAAATAGAGAATAGTTGTCCTGCTTGCAGTGATACATCAGGTCTGGCTGCCTGTAGTCCTTTTGCAATGGAGCTATTCAACCCTTGCTGGGATTCCATGTGACAGTGAATTCCCTACCATCATAATCAACTTTGAGTTGAATTTCTTACTTTCAACCAACAATGTATGAATGTTTCTTAGTTGCTAAAAAATGAACTGGTAGGTCATTCTGGCTTCTTCTGTCCTTCTAGAGTTGACTCCATTCTGAAATATCTGTTGAGGACTCAGCACCTGTCAGAGTGACCAATGGCATAAATACAATGATTATCAAGCCTTCATCTGGAGTACTGAAATTTAGATTTTAGTATCAGTAGGTTGAGAAGGCCTTAGAAAAATGGGTGAGGCTCTCAAAATTTGTAAAAACAGAATGCCCTCCAAATGATGGAGTTGTCAGTCAAACATGAAGTAAAAGGTGTTACGTCATGCTGTCATTTCATTTTAGAAAAATTTGTGCCCAAAAAGTGAATCATTTTTTCAATTTTTTCAAGATGCAATGCATAATTGTTATTATAACCAAAATTATATTATATTAAGTACATCAAATGTAATGTAAAACCTAAATCTTATTTTATAACTCAATCTTTCTTTTCTTTTTTCTTTCTTTTTGTCCTTTGTTACTCCCCCAAACACACACACACACACACACACACACACACACACACACACACAGACATACACGCAGTCTACAGGGAAATTCTGGTCCCTTTTTTAACGGAGATTCCCTTTCAGTGAGCTGATCTTTGGATAACAGAGACCTCCTAGACTTAAAAGAAGCAGTTACCAAATGGAGCATTATGGGAAAATTGTATGCTCCTTTCTCTTAGTGAAAGAAGAAGATACAACAAGGACTCAAGGGTACTTGGGTTCACAGTCACCTCGTGGAGCTCTGTGTCTAGCTACAAGACTCAATTCTTACCTATCAAATATCTTCTGTTGTGGTCAGAGCCAGCAAAAGAGTCTTCAAGGACTTTCTCTGTAATACCTGATCCATAATGCCCCAAGCCCCAGATATAAAGATCTGATAGCTTTGAAAGGATGTCCTCTGTGGGTGTCTATTGCAACTACTCAACCCTGCTGCAGTTGTACATATGCTGCCATGGATGACATGTACATATACGGGCATGGCTGTGTGGCAATAAAACTTTACTGACAAAAACAAGTGGTGGGCTGGATTTAGCTTTGGGATGAGCTGTACTTTGCATGCCCCTGCCTTAGCCTTAGCATATTTTGGGGAACAACAATGTGTTTCACAGGAATGCTAGACTTCTAACTTGCTCTTCAATCAGTCAGGGTCTGGCCATGGTTGGTAGGAAACTGGAAAGAAAGAAAAAAGCCACACCAAGACACATCATCCTGTGCCCAGACTCAGCTGCTCCAGCAGAAGATCTGTGTTCTCTGAGAGCCCAGGGCCCACTAGTCAAGCCCGCCATGGATCCACCCTCTTCTGGGAGACCCAGCCCTGGGATCTGTCAGTGCTACTACATTCCTGTGTCCTCCCAGCACAGTGTATGGTGTTGGCCTCATAGCTGGTTTCAGTCCTCTGCTTGGCTTCCCAGCTCTTCCTTCACGTGTTACCAATATCCTGTGCATCTACAGCCCCAACTCTACTTAGTTTTCTCTCCGCTCCCTGACCTTTTGGCCTCTGGTTGATCCAGAAGACCGTGATTATGCTGTTGCTTTCCAAAGGCAAACAGTGCTGGCTGGGCCTGAGCAGGTTACCATGATAACTTTTCCCGGCTCCAGGGAAAGAACTAAATGAATTTAGCAGAAGAAGCACTTTACTTTCAGAGTGAACCTTTCAGCACTACTCCACCTGAGCTGATAGATGGCACATACAGAGAAAGCAGACTGCGTGTACAGGGATTGTGTGCGGCTGGATGGCATTCGTGGAAAATGGCCGGCATGCATGGGAAGTGCCCTCCTCATTCAGCTGTCATGGTGGGGAGAGGGGGTGGGCTGGGAATGCCAGAGTGGGAAGGGCTCTCTTCCATAGGGGACCACAAGGACACTCACCACAACCAGGTTCTGTTCCAGTAAAAAAATAATAACTATGACTGTGATGCATGTCACACACTGCCATTACTAAGATGATAATAAACACACAGAACACTAAGTGCTCAGGTGTTTCCCAAACTTGCTTATACTAGGCTTACCAGTTCCTGGATCTGGCTGTTTTATTGATTCAGAATTGATGCTGAGAAGCTGCATTTTCTTTTTTTTAATTTATTTTTAAAAATAAAAGAAAGAAAGCATATTAACAAACAGACATCCATTTACAAAATAGCATAAGAACAATACAAGCAATACTGAATTACAGACAAAGTGGCAGGAAATCAGCAGTGGTTATTGTATTACACATTGATATCTTCAAAGTGGTTTCTCAGGAAAACAAATAGAGACATGCAAAATTGATCAAATAATTAATCACTAATGATCCTTTCAGCAAAGCTATAGAAGTACAGAGTACAACCATGTTAGCTATCCTGTGTATACACATGTACATAATTTCCCCTTCTTTCATTTCTCTTTTCCCTCATCCCAGTTTCTCTTTACTTTTCAGCAGTTTCCTTTCATTTCACAATGTCTATCATACCTCTTAACTTTTATTCACTCTTTCAGGTTCTTATACTAGTGAGACAATATGTTGCTTATACATGGAGGTCTGATTTATTTCACTAACGAGTATGGTCTCTAGTTGTGACCATTTACTGTAAAAGCCTTGAGTTTATCCTTCTTTATACTTGAATAATATTCCATTGTATAATACCACAATTTTTTTATCCATTCCTCAGTGAATGGACATTTGTGTTGCTTCCATGATTTAGCTATGACAAATTGTGGTGCTATAAACATGGAAGCACATATACCACTATTATATGATGTTTTCAGTTCTTCTGGGAAAATACCAAGAAGGGGAATAGCTGGATTAAATGGGACCTCTACACCTAGTTTTCTGAGGAATCTCCAAACTGATTTCCATAGTGGTTTCACCAGTCTGCATTCCCACCAGCAGTGGAGAAGATTTCCTATTTCTCCACAGCCTCACCAGCATTTGTTATTTGTTGATTTCTTAATGATATATGCTCGCTTCGGCAGCGCATATACTAAAATTGAAACAATTTCTTAATGATAGCCATTCTTACTGGGGTGAGATGAAATCTCATTGTTGTTTTAATTTGCTTTTCTTGAATGACTAATGATGTTTAACCCTTTCTCATGTATTTGTTTGCCACTTGTATTTCTTTTTCTGAGATGTGTGTATTCATCTCAGATGCCCATTTCTGGATTGGGTCTTTGAATTTGGGAGGTCTGATGTTTTTTAATTCTTTATATGTTCTAGATAGAAGACCTTTGTCCAGGGACAGTCAGCTAAAATTTGTTCCCAATTTGTGGGTTTTGTTTTTACTCTGCTGGCGATTTCTTTAGATGTGCAGAAACTTTTCAGTAGGATGAGATCCCAGTTGTTGATTTTTTGAAGTATTTCATAGGCAGTTTGGTTTTTGTTCATGAACTCTCTGCCTACCCCTGTATCTTTGAGGGTTTTTCCTACTTTCTTTTCCAATAGACTTAGTGTTTCTGTTTTAATACTGAGATCCAACATCAATATCAATATTGATCCATTTTGACTTGAGTTTGGTGCATGGTGATAGACTTGGGTCTATTTTCAGTCTTTGGCAAGTGGCAAGGCAATTTTTCCAGCACCATTTATTAAAGAGGCTATCATTCTTCTAGTGAGTTTGTTTGGCCCCTTTGTCAAATATTAGGTCGCTGAGTGTGTTTGTGGTTGTGGCTGCATCTTTCAGTCTGTTCCATTGATCTTCTGGTCTGTTTTTTAGCCAGTACCATACAATTTCAGGTCAGGGATTGTGGTTGCACCTGACTTATCCTTGTTGCTCAGGATTGTTTTAGATACTCTAGGTCTTTTCTGGTTCCAGATGAATTTAAAGAATCTTTTCTCTAGGTCTGTGTAGTATGCTAATGGTAGTTTAATGGAAATTGCATTGAATCTGTACAATTTTGGTAGTATGGCCATTTTCACAATGTTGGTTCTTCCTATTCATGAGCAAGGAATATTTTTCAATTTACTGAAATCCTCTTTGATCTCTCTTTTCAGAGTAATGTAGTTTTCATTGAATAGATCTTTTGCGTCTTTTGTTAGATTGATTCTTAAATATTTCAGTTTCTTGGATGCTATTGTGAAAGGTATGGTTTCTTTAATTTCTCTCTCGGTCTGTTTGTTGTTTATGTATAGGAATGCTATCAATTTTTAAGTGTTGGCTTTGTATCCAGCTACATTGCTGAATGTGTTGATTAATTCAAGTTTTTTGTGGAGTTTTTGGGGTCTTCCATGTAGAGTATCATGTCATCTGCAAATAGTGATAATTTTACTTCTTCCTTTCCTATCCCTATTACTTTTATTTCTCTCTCTTGTCTAATTGTTCTGGCTAATGCTTCCAGAACTATGTTGAATTGAAGTGGTGACAATGGATATCCTTGTCTTGTTCCTGATTTTAGAGTAAATCTTTCAGTTTTTGTCCATTTAGTATGATGTTGGGGGTTGGTTTGTCATAGATGGCTTTGATCAGATTGAGGTAAAGACCTTCTATTCCTATTTTCTGTAGAGTTTTTATCATGAATGTGTGTTGGACTTTGTTGAAAGCTTTTTCTGCATATATTGAGATGACCATGTGGTTTTTGTCTTTGGCTCTATTGATATGGAGCATAACATTTATTGATTTGCGAATATTGAACCATCCCTGCATTCCTGGCATGAATCCACCTTGGTCATGGTGTATGAGAAGCTGCATTTTAATAAACAGCCAAGTGATCCCACTGACCAGATAGCTGGGGGTAAACTGCATTGTTTCATGTGATCTCACACCATGCTTGTGAAGTAGGCACTATTATTCTCATTTTATACATGGGAGAAATAAAACACAGAGAAGCAACAAGGATTTAGAGGGACCACACAGCAGGAAAATGGCAGAGCTGAACTAAAATCCAGGTCATCTGGCCTCAGAGCTCAGAGGATAGGTCGCAGCTTGTCTGCCGTGTTCTTTTCCAATGTCTTTACCCTCACAATAATCCCAACAGGTAGAAATTATTGTCCTGGGAATAACTAGGAAGTATGTCTCAGTCACAGAACTGTGATCCAAATAAAGCTCTAATCTTTATAAATTACCTGGTCTTGGTTATTTTGTAATAGCAAAAGAAAACAGGCTAAGAGCCCATTTCCTGGTTTATAGATGCCCACCTTCTGTGTCCTCACATGACAGAGAGGGACAGAGAGAAAACAGACAGACAGAGAGAGCATTTCTTTGATATCTTTTCTTCTAAAGGCACAGATTCCACTCGTGAGGGCTCTACCTAGATCACACAGCTGGGGACTCAAACACTCAGGGGGAAGAGGGAGTCAGTGAAGACAAGGTCAGTCCCAAGCTCCCTCCACGCCTCTCTGGCTTTCCTAAAATCATCCCCAAGTATGACTGGATCCCAGCCCCTCATCTAGGGCTCCCTGGTGAGGGTCTTAGGAACATCATCTCCTATGTAGCAACTCCAGGGAGTGAAAATATGTCTCTACCCAAAGACTTCACACAAATTCTCATGGCATCACTGTTCCTAACAGCCAAGAAGCACAAATAACCTAAATGTCTGCCAGGTAGTGAATAGGTAAAGTGAGGCACACGTGCTAAAACACTGCAGAGCAATGAAAAAGAACACACAGCTGATACCTGCTACTGCACGAATGATTCTCCAACACCTTGAGCTGAAAGAAAGAAGCCAGAGGCTAACGACACACCTACGACCTTCCCTTTCTATGAGATGTTCAGAGAAAGTCGACCTGTGGGAACAGGAAGTCCCTAGTGCTGACTGAGGCCAGAGGTAACTGCAGGTAGGCGTGGGGAATAATTTGGGCTTGCTGAAAATGACCTAAAACTGAATGGCCATGATAACTGTCAAGTGTACTCCTATTAAAATCATTAATTGTACACTGAAACTAGATGAGCTTTATGGCATCAGATGGTGCCTCAGTAAAGCTGTTATGTTAAGAACCAAAAAATGGAGCTTGAGGCCAAAATAAAGACCACGGTCACCCTTAAAACCAGCAGTGTGATTGAAGCCTCCAAAAGCTACAAGAAGAGGATGAGTCTCCTACAAGTGCTGGGGAGACCAAGAGATGGTTCTCCCCACCAAGACTCTCCTGCAGGGGGGAGTCCAGGGTTTATTTTTTTGGGGGGACTCCTCCATGGCCCAACAGAGTGACATCTACCTCCAGTCAATTATCCTACACAAAGGAAGACCCCAGAAAATGCTTGTCCTCTGTGTCCAGTGCTCCTTTGCTCACTGGGGACAGACGACCAGCCAGGAGGCAGGAGGCTAGCCATGGACTCAGCACTATAGTAGCAGGTTTCTCACGCAAGGGCAAGCTGAGTATACACTGAAAAAAGTCCATTGACTTTTGGATACTGAGACCAATGGTGGCCTTCACAAGAGTGTGGCTGTCCCTCCAAGAGAGAAATGTGTTATCTCGCACTCTGTAATAAATCACCCAAAGCTCAGCAGCTTACAACCTCCTGCACATACTATCTCACAGTTTCTGTGGCCCAGGGAGCCCAAGCATAGCTCAGCTGGATCCTCTAGAGGCTCACGGGCTCCTCACAAGCTTCCCCCAAAGCCAGAGTCACATCTGAACCCTCAACTGGGCAAGGGTGCACTTCCAACCTGATGGTGTTATGAGTGGGGCTCTCTCCCACCGAGGGTCTGAGGCCTCCCCCAGCCCCTTGCCACGTGGATCTCTTCTACGGCTCCTTGTTTCCTTGTAGCAAGCCACTGAGCAAGCCATGGGGAGAGTCAGCTCCCAAGGAAGTCACAACCTAATCGCAGAGGGGACATTCTCTCAATATTGTCATGTCATGTTGGCTAGAAGCAGTAGGAAAGGATTTCACAAGGGCATAAATATCAAGAAGTGGGGACCATTGTGGGCCATTGTAGAGGTTTCCCGTCATAGGCGGGAAAACAATAAGCAAAAAAGTGGGTACACTATTTTGTACATTAGATATAGGATCTATAGGGAACACACAGCAAGGAGGAGGAGTAGGAAACCTGGAGATATAATGTTAAACATAGTGATTAGTGAAGTCCTTGCAGAGAATGGAGCATTTCTGCCAAGAATGGAGGGAGGTGACAGCCACACAAGCAAAGACAGCAAGTGCAAAGGCCCTGTTGTTGGAGGAGAATTGGAGTGCTATGGAGATGATTCCAGAGAGCAGCAGAAGGCCAGACTGTGCAGGCTGGGGGCAGGGGTGCAGCAACACTCTGTCTCCCTCTGGGTGAGAGAGATGTGCACAGGTGGTAAATGAAGCAGCCATCACAGGGGAACCCCTGAATTCTGCCACACTCCACACCCTGCTCCTCCTGGAGAGGAGGACAGGAAAGGCTGGCTGAGGTCCAGACGACCAGATGGGACTGGGCTCACAGGAGCACATGCAGAATCACGCACTGCCAGAGGGTGCCTGGGTTGCCTTGGCAACAGGGGCTTCCAAAAAACTCCCCAGAGACTCCCTAGGCAGCAGCAGGCCTGGCTCATTTCTTGTAACCCGGCAGCATGAGGACAAAAAAAAAATCAATTTATTGGCTCAAACAGTCCTTCTGTCTCATGCTCTTATTCTGCTTAGAATCGCCTCCAGCAGGGAGCTCACCAGACCTCAGTGTGGAATGGCTATGTGAGGGTTATCCGCAGAGGACTGGGTCTCTTGTGAAGAGGACCACATGGTCTTTTCCACACCTCGTGGAGTAAAAAGCCAGGAGCACACTGTTAGGTCTCCAAGTTCAAACCCTAGCTCTGTCACCTGCTAGCTGTGTGATCTAGGTGCAGTCACTAAGCCTCTCTGAATTCCTCTCAGTGCCTTATCGTAATGATCAAGCAAGGATGATGCATGGTCCCTCCTTATGGGACCAGCCCCTGTGTGCCCCAGGCCCTGACTCTCACCACCTGATTGCCCAGTTTGGTGAATCAGCTCCACCGGCTCTTTCAAATCACTGTTCAACTGTCTCTGCCTCAGGGCTGCACATTCTGCTTTATAGTGCAACATGGAGAACAGCCAAATGTGGGAAAGGGGCAGCCAGGGAAATACAGCTTAAAACACAGGGTGTGCTGCCCCTTGGCAGCTAAGTTTGCCGAGAAAGGAATCTGTCCCTATTTCCGTCCCCTCTCCTGCTGTTCCTTCTTCAGCCCCTGCAGTCCTGCTGCAGCCTCCACAAGCTCTGCTTGGGGACTGCCAAAGACCTCAAGGCCATCTAGTGCCACAAATGCCCTGCACCTTGCAAGCTGTGCCCAGGTCAGCCTCCTGAACAGGAGCTTCGGCCCTTGCAGTCCCTCTGGCTGAATCAGCCCCTCCCTGTGACCGGGAAGGATGTGAGTAACCTCGCTGCCTGCTAAGAGGCCCTTGGCACCCAGGCTCTGGGGAGGAGCCAAGGGGAGAAGAAGCATGAAGGGCCACGTAGGGTGATGGGGGGGGGCACGCACATAAATACAGAATGTAGCAAACACGCAGGGAAGAAGCATCGGCAGAGACAGGAGAGAGCATCCAGCAAAGCTGCAGAACGGTGCCTTCCCCCAGCACTTGGGCAGGACCCAGGTCCCTGGTCGTCCACAAGGTAAGGAGCATGTGTCCCCAGCCTTTTGCAGGCTCCAGGGTGAACGCCAAGTGCAGATAATGAGCCTTCCGGGACAGAAACTCATGACCACAAAGAGGGAGAGCAGCTGCCTCACTCCTCTGCTGGGGAGCTGAGCGGGATGAGGGGCCACACTCATCTCAGCACCCAGCCCTCCGCTGGCCAGGGAGACAGAGATGGGAATGTGGCAGAGAAAGAGGAATCTGAAAGGAATTCCAAAGAAAAAAGACCACAGAGCATAGTTTAAGATAGGCAATTTTGGAGAGAAAGTGGCTGAGAGTTTTTCTGGATATTTTGAAGAAATATATCCTTACTGTCAAGGAGAAAGTCGAGACCTAGCAGGACAAATAAAGCTAAATTCACACTCAGACATAGTATAGTAAACACGGAAAGGCTCCTCCCCCGCTCCCTCTCTGGTGCTGGGGACTGAACTCAGGGCCCTACAGGTGCTAGACAAATGTTTTAACTCTGAGTTACACCCCCACCCCTCACTTATCATTTTATTTGAGACAGGGTCTCCCTAAGGCTGACCTCAAATTCCTGATCCGCTGCCTCAGCCTTCCAAGTAGCCCAGATTACAGGTTTGAGCCACCGCACTCAGTATAGAAAATCTCTTAAAAGAAAACAAAGACACAGAGGCGATAGATAGACAGATAGATAGATATAGATAGATACCAACAGAAAGAAACTGTATCAAAAGAGGGTATGTACACTAGCAGGGTCCACTATCTGGGGAAGGGCAAGGCAGGTAGCAGATAGATGGATTTCGGAATTACCTCTCTCTCTCTCTCTCTCTCTCTCTTTCGATTAGCAGATTAGCAGATTCTCGTTTCCCTCTCTCTTGCCCTCCCTCTCTCCTTCCCTTCCCACCCCCTACCTCTCTCCTTCCCTTCCCACCCCCTACTTCATTTCTGCTGCTCTCGACCTCTTTTTAGCTCACACTCCATACCATCCCAGAGAAAGACTGCTGGTCTATCTCCATTTCCAGTTCCAAAGGTATCCCAGGGAAAGATTCTGATTGGTCTAACTAGGGGTCATGTGCTCTCTGTTGGACCAATCAAACCCCTAAAGGGTGGAACTAAAATTGACAGTTCTCACAAAAGCCTCCTGCTGGGTGTGGAATAGGTTAGAAAGGGAAAAGCAGTTCAACAAAGAAAAGGTGGCCGGGCTGGAGATGGGGGAACAGAGAGGCAGAAGGGAAAGGAAACAGCAGTGCTGCCTCCACCTCTCTAGTCACCGGAGAAAAGGCAGGAGTCTGCTCTCCAATCCACTCATACGCACTTCCCTCCCTTCTCTGTTTTCAGGGAAGATAAGGATGCAGGCCTGGGGTCTGTGGCAAGGCTGCCCGCATCTAGATCCCAGCTCTTGCTAGCTGTGTGAAGTTGGGCAAGTTATGTAACTTCAGTGTACCATAGCTGCCTGGACCATCAAATAGTGACACTCCTATGACCTTCTCTGACTCTTGTGAGGATTCAGTGAATTTCTACAAATAAAAATGCTCAAACTGTGGCTGGTATATGGAAACTGTTCTGAAATGTCAGGTTTTATCAGCACCATTATTATAGAGGAATAAGTACGAACTTCAGCGGAGACCTCAGGACTCAGTGACTTAACAGTGTTACTTCCGACACTTGGGGTTGGGTCCGTCATCGATGTGGCGACTGCCTGGGCACTGTAGGCCGTTTAGCAGCACCCCTGAATTCTACCCACTTGATGCCAGTAGCAGCCCCTCCCCCTACAGCTTGTGACAACCACAAGCGCCCCCAGACCTTGACAAATGGACCCTGCAGTCATAATCGTGAACAGCTGAGGAGCCCTGAGAAGAGCACAGCTCCTTGCCCCCTTGCTGGGCACCGCTTAGTAAGCTTCTTGACCTGCTGGTGGGGGGGCGTATCTGTGACCTCTATCTCCTCTCCCGCAGCCATTACCAGGGCCAAACTAAAGGAAGAGTACGGAAGGTGCTACAGAAAGCAGAAAGCTTGGTGACTTCCTAGCCCCACTCCACAAATCTTTATATTCCCATGAGTCAGGAACCCCAACTTCAAGGTAGTGAATGGTTCAAAGGAGAATGCTAACTTGGAGGATTCTTGCAGCCATCATTCTTTCTTTTGAAGCTCATAACACTATGGGGCCAGGATTACTGTTGTCCCATGTTATAGATGAGGCAACTGAGGCCTGAGAGAGTTCAGTCCACATAGGGCCTATGTGGGCTCTGCTGAGTCCCACAGAGGTAATTGGAGGCACAGGAAAGAGGAGTTGGTAGATACTCACTGACAGGTACTCTGAGAAAGACAGAGAAAAAGGTTTTAAGTCCCACTGTGCAGGTAAGGGAATGAAGTCAGAGGGGCTTAGCCAGACTTGCACCCTGCTTAGATTCTACTCTTCCGTGTTACCACCATATATGCAGCACAGCAAAATTTAAACTGTTCAGTGCTTTGGAAAGACTCTTCCCACGGCCAGATTGAAAGTCACATAAAGGTCACAAGTGAACTCATTTGGGACCACCCAGCTCTTCCTGCTTGCACTGCTCACACATTGATGTGCCCCTGCATAAAGGCAACACCTGCACGATGCAGAAGACCCAGTGCTCCTAGTAGGCCGCTCAGAGCTGCACAGCAGCACCCCAGTTTCCTCACAGCGTGCTCCTCAAAACCCCACTAAACTCCTTCTCCCACCCCACCCGTTTGTTGTGATATACAAAACAAACTACACACACACACACACACACACACACACACACACACACTAATTTCGGAAACAGAAGTCAAACTTGCACTCAGCAAACAACCGCAAACAAACCCAGGATGGGTGGGTCCTGGAACTCTAGAACTTAGGTAGACACACAGCCTTGTGGCTGCTCCTCCACATGAAAATGGGCGGTTAAGGAGAGCTCCCACCTCACAGATTCAAGACGAAATGAGCTGTGGCACTTTGCACAGTACCCACCACAACTAGCTGGTGTTCATCCTCAGAGACCCAGGGCCACACTGCTGTGCTTTCTCAGGGGCCTGGCCAAGGCTACCGGCGCCCATGGGCAGCAGAGCTGGGGTGTAGCGCGGGCTGTCACGTGAACAAAACACCCGGCAGACACAGCCTGAAGCAGGAAAGCCCTGTGTCGGCTCGCAGTTCCAGAGGTTTCGGTCCCCAGTAGCTGGTTCCAAAGCAGAAATACCAAGGCGAAAGGGTGTGGTGGAGAGAGCTGCTCGTGCAGGGCAGCCACAAAAGCAGGGGGCCAGAAGATATCGTACTGGCCGTCACACCCCCGCAACCACCCAGACACACACAGAAGTATGCTTCACTATCCTCCTAGGCATCTCTCAAGGCAATCAAATGGCCAATCAAGAGTAGCCATCACAGGGACTTTGGCACAGGCCATCACCTCTATGAAAAGGCCGAGCAGGACCAAACGTAGGACCATATATCAAATGTATCACACAGGATTCGGCGCTAGTCACTGTTTTATCACTGCTGCTATGACTTTTAACCAACCTGTATTAGTTGAAACACCTCTGTGAGGTATTATTGTTATTATTCTCATTATTATTATCATAATCCTCTCTTCAGGTCTAAAAATGAAAACATAATATGATGAATTTCCCCCAAATAAGTGGGAGAGCTGGAATCTGAGCCCAGGCGGCCTGATTCCCAAGCCCTTGGTCCTACCCATCATACCGCGGGATCCCTTCCCTGGGCCTTGCCTCCCTCGCTAGGTTGGGCACAGATCGGTGAAGACACAGCAAAGTCCATCAGTGGAAAAACTGAAAGATAAATATTTAAGCAAAACTCATAGGTAGCACAAAAGCAACCTTGAAAAATAGCTGTTATCATCCATAAAGTAAGAACAGTTCTGAGTGTTACTACTGCAGCTCCCTCTTCCAGCCCGTGCTTCCTCCAGCACAAAAGCACAATGCCAAGTCTTCAAACAATTGAAAAAATTCCTGGTTGGGGATCTTTCATTATTGTTTTGCTGGCTGATAAAATGGCCAAACTTGCACGGATTGTTTCCCACCATTACTACTATCTTTTTGTTACAGGTGCAGAAACTGAGGCATGGAATTTTGATCACTCTCCTGACATCACCCAGCTGAATCTGACCCCAGACACCAGCTCCAGATCCTGTGCTCTGAATCACCAGGCTGCACCACCCCTCCTAGGATCCAAAGGTATAGGATGATTATGGTCACCGACCCCCGTCCCTCCACACCCCAGCCACCTTCTTCCAGGCTTCTGCTGCCTTGAATGGACTGTTGGTCTCCGGGCAGAAGCAGTCTCGTCAAATCCTCTCTGAAAGTTAATTCAGTCATTTACTCCCAATTTGTAGCGGATGCTGTCGTCTCTCAGATTTCAAAGAAGATGAATGCATGGGTCAAATTGGATTAAAAAATTTAATTGAATAAGACAGAACCAGACAGCTTGATGGAAGACTTTGATCCGATAAAGGGAGAGGAGAAATGCGTGCTGCTAACACCGGGGTGTGATGAGGAGCTGTCTGGACCCTGTCTAGCCTCTACTCAGCTGCAGAAAAAGCAGTTATGCCAATTATGGAGGAAGAGAGTCCTGGGGCAGTGTGGGGAAGACTGTTCCAAGGCCCTTTCCAGATCATCATGTCCCCAAACAAACCAACAGTCCACGCACCTGTCTGTCCCTCCCTGCCACCAGGCCAGCCCAACTCTGAGTCCCCAAAAGTCGGAGGTCTTGTCTTAGACCTCACCAGACCCCTATGTCCTTGCCATGGTAAGAACCCAAAAAAGAGATCCTAAAGAGAAAAAGCCACACACAGTTTAAATCCACATCATAGGGAAGATCCAGTCTGCAGACTTGTTGGTGTACACCATGGCTAGTTTGTTTTCCAATTAGCAGATTCCCATTTCAAAAGCCTTATCTACAGTTTCCCCTTAACTGCTACTAATCAAAGTGAGGTCCCAGCACCACTGGGAGCCTTCTAGAAATGCAGACTCTCAGGTCTCACAGCAGATATTCCAGGCCAGAATCTGCATCTTAGTATCAAAGTTGTACAGGATCCTCTTTAGAGCCGTTCTCTGCCCTGGGGCACATTAAGGTCAGCGGAAGAGCTGTTAACGCTCTGCACTCTTCTGTCCCTTGTGCTGAGACTCCGGGCAGGAGACCCAAGCAGTAGCAACTCTAAAGTGTCCAGGTGATCCAAGGGGAGGCCAAGGCTGAGGACCAATGGGTGAAAATCAGAGTATCTGGCTGCAGAGGGTTCCTATTCTCACATGGTGGAAGTGGCCAGAGCTGCAGAGCACTCTCCCATCCCCCACCCCTCCTCCTGGCCCTCTGGCTGTTGTCACACCCTGCCTGCTGGCTGTGGCCTGATTTGATCCTGACAAAGTCACATGCTTGGCCTCTCTGAAGCTCCTCTCCACCCTGACACTCTCCTAATTCTCCCATCCTCCCTCTGTTAGGACAGGGATTACCAAAGGCAACCGTGCAGTTTCCAGTCAAGTAAATATACACCCAGCCTAGGATATGACCCGACCCAGCAATCCCACTCCCAGATTTACCTTCAACAGAGCCAAACAAGGGTGCCTGTGGACAGACTGAACGAGACTATGTACAGCAGCATGGCTCATAGCAGCCAACCTGGAAACAACCCAGTGACCATCAACAGCAGAAAGGAGAAACACGCTGCAGCACAGCCACTCAGCAGGCCAGATCTCAATACAAGGGGCCAAAGGAAGAACCCACGCAAAAGCACAGAGGAGTCCCAACAGCCCGGTACTGAGGAAATTAGCCACACAGAACTGAATGTTGCATGATTTCATTCATATGAAATTCTTTTAATCCACAATGAAGATACAGTGACAGAGAGATTAGCGTGGTCATCTCTGAAGGAAGCACGGGCAGCAGTGTGTAGGGTCAAGAGAGAACTCTCTGGAGTGATGTGAATGCAGTGCCTTAAGTCGTTTGATGGACACACAGCTGTACACATCTTCCAAAACTCATCTAACAGGATTAAGATGTGTGCATTTTACTCTAGGTGAATTGCACTTCATCAAGAAAAGAATTTTACCATTAGAGTTTTTAAAAGCTGTCAAAAGCCAGTGCAGGCAGTAGAATGTGTATGAGTTTAGGAACTTTATTCCCAACTTTTCCATAATCTGTGAGACCCCAGACAAGAGAGAAAGAGTTGGGCCGTAAAAATGAGAACAATATTAGCACCACGACAAACACAATTGATTAGTGGCTGAATCTCTTCCTAATCTCTATTCTTCCTTGCTGTCTCTGAATAAAGAGGAATGAAAGCAGGTATTCACTTTTCCTGCCTCTCTTATAGCTAGAAGTACCTGATACCCTAATATGTAGGTAGATGTCTACTGGACAGAGAGAGTTCTGAGATGAATAAACAAAAGGAAACATTGTAGACGATGCCATCCTTCATTTTCCCTTCTTGCATTTGAAAACAGACACGATGCCCAGAGCAGAGGCAGCCATCTTTGAACCATGAAGCAACAAGTGGTTAGAAAACGTGGAAAATGATACCAGCCCTGACACTGCTGAGCCACGGCCAACAAATGCCTACCTCCAGAATTATTCTCATATGAGAATATAAGAAAACCCTTTTCCCAATAAGAAGAAAGGCATTAAAATAGTCCAGCTGGAAAAACATTCTAAATTATGATCTAGCTGTGATCATACAGCTATAAACATCATAACTTTTTTTCCTATAGGTATATGATTCATCATCAAAAGCCAAAGAAGCACAGTGTCATGACTATACATCTTTTTAGGCAATTTCCCCCAAAGCCCAGCAGCCTGGTAACGGGTAGGTGATGTTAACAACAGATGGGGTAACCAAGCTGTGCCCTCACAGGCTCAGGTTTGAGGCAGAAGCCCACATGTTTCAGGCACCTCCACCCTTGGGCTTCCTTCTCCAGGTCTCGGGCGTCTTATTTTCACACAAATTCTGCCACCATCTTTTCGTGAATTTTCCCCACTATCTAGGATGACCACTGTTATGGTTTATACATTGTGTCAACTTGGGGAGTCTAAAGGTTTAATTGAGTGACTCTGCAGGAAGCCAAGGTGCTTACTTTGTACACATCCTGAGGCTGTGGAAGAGGAGGGCATGGACATTGTGTGAGAGCTACACGCCCCCTGGGTGGGGGTAGACTGTTTACAAGGTAAGGGAGAAAAAGAGGCTGCTTGCAGCCATTCCTCCCTTTTGCTCTGGTTGTTTTTGCTTTGCGCTGCTGCCATGAACTGTTGCCCTCTGCCATGTGCCATTCTGCCTCTGAACCAGCCAAGTATGGACTGAAACCTCCACAAACTGTAAGCTAAATAAACCTTTCCGTTCTTCATTTTGGGTGTTGGGTATTTTGTCTCAGGAACAACAGAAAAGTACCCAAGACAACCACACAACTCTGTCTGCCCAGAAAAATTTCCATTTGTGCCTGTTGCCCCAGTTGAATTATTAATAGTGCACCCTGGCTTGGATGATACACTATGTAACCCCTTACCTTGGCGAACTGCTGGAAAG
This sequence comes from Dinomys branickii, assembly GCA_004027595.1. Taxonomy (NCBI): domain Eukaryota; kingdom Metazoa; phylum Chordata; class Mammalia; order Rodentia; family Dinomyidae; genus Dinomys; species Dinomys branickii. The sequence goes on along the minus strand of PVLD010012345.1, from coordinate 22,929 downwards.
GAGGCATTTGTGAGAACACACCCAGAGGAAGAAAACACTGTCCCACTGCACCACAGTCTAAAGTCTCTGAGTTACAAGGCTGTTTGTCTCTGACCATGTTCTCCTCTCTGCTCCACCAACCATACAGGCTGCCTCGGCCCAAAGATGAGCTCAGAGCAGTCAGGTATGCAGATCTATAAAACCTCACTTACGTCCTGTCCTGGCCCCAAACCAAACTGCCCACTCCATCCTCCCGGGGCAAAGTCTGAACCCTTAAAAGCATCCCAGGAGACTTAGTCAAGGTAATTACCAACCTGTTCGATGTCAGGAGCCTGCCCTCCACCAGACCTGTCCCAACCTTGGAGTTGAGCGGAAAGGCAGACAAATCTGGTTTCTACTTGTCTTGGGGCTGACCTTTTTTCTCCAAGCAACTGCATGACAGGGGATGACGGATACAGTCCATCACTGTGCTCATCACCTCCGAGTCCACACAAAGGTCACCCTGCAGGAGGGACCGGGCGGGCTTGGCCCAGGCCTGCTCCAGGAGGGCTCTTTCCCCAGAGTGTGAGTGTGGCTGGACTGAGCTTGTGGCTCAGCCACTTCCTGCATCTGGAGACATACAGTAGTGTCCCGTTTGCTCAACAGCTAAAGCAGGGACCAAACATACAGGTGGAGGAGGCCTAAGATGATTCCTTTCCCAGTCTTCCAGGCTTCTATCTAAAAACCACAGGATAAGAGTGACCGATGCCCTCTCTGAGGCCCTGGCCTATGGAAACTGTGGTAGATGACAACATAGGATTTAAGCCACTATGTTCTGGGGTCATCTGTCATGCAACAGTTGATAGCTAATACAAAAAGAACCTAAATGATACAATCTTGTATAGTATCCAGATACACAATGTCATGGGAGATTGAGATTGGTACTGTCTGAAGTACATAACTATCTGTGAACCAATCACTGGACCCAGGAAAAGTCTATAACCAATGGCCAAAGTGGAAAACCATGATTGACAGCCATACCTGCAAGGAAAAGAGAGGGAGAAGTGTCTTCCCAAGAAAACAATGCTGGAAGATAAAAACAGTGTCAAATCCAGGAACCTCACTGCTTGGTCATCTCCTGCCCCACTTTCCCCTCTCCTTTTAGGCATGGTGATGTCTTTGGCTAATGCCAAAACTATTAACCCAATATTATTTTTAAAATCTCCACGGATGGTCTCCACAGATAACTATGCCAGAAGTTCAGATGCCAAGGCCTGTCACTCACAGAGACTGAAACTCTCTATCCACTGATGCCCTGGACTACCTTGCTGCCTTCCATGGCCATATTATTTTACTCTTGGCCTTAAGAATCCAGTACTACTCTCAGTGAGATATATAATAGATGCCGGCTGTCTCCAAACCACTTAACCTCTGCTCCAGTGACCGAGTTTGGACCCAACACATACACCCCGGTGTTGCCTGTCACTTGGAAAAGATGTTCAGCCTGGGGTGCACATTACCTAGGGAGTTTTGAAAAACAGCACAGATGTCCAAGTCCCATCCCAAGCCAGTCATATTAGATACTCAAGGGGTAAGGCCTGGACATTTATTTTTTTCAAGTTTGCCCAGAAGATTTGAGTTACAGCCCAAGTTGACACCACAGGTTTGGAATGAGATCTGTTTCTGAAGGCATCACACTCCCTTAAGGTCACTTTCATGGCCACCACAGTTCCTCCCTGCCCTCATCACCAGCAAGTCCTGTCCATTTTATCTTCTAAATGTCTCAGTTATCTGTCCACTTCAAGCCAACTTTACTGTCACAAGTCAGCACAAACCAACATCATGCCATCATTGCCCTGACCACTGTGAGAACCTCCTAACTAGCCTGCCTGCTACTCCCCACTTTCCTTTCTGCCTCTTTGCAGTGCATCTCCACACAGTGGCCAGAAGCCTCCTTCTAAAGCATCAGCCAGGCAATGCCTGTCCTTACTTAAAAACTGTTATGACTTCCAGTTGGACTTAATTTAACTCTACCAGGACTTTCAAAAATCTATATGATCCAGTCCCTGCTTCCTCTCCAGCCTCATCAACTCACTTTTTCCCTTGACCACTGTGCCCCAGCCACCTTAGACCATCCCTCTCCCACAGAACTTTCTAGAAGGAAATGTTTTAGTTCATTACTATCCAATATGGCACCTGTTAACCTTATGCACCTACCAGGCACTGGGAGAGTGGCCGATGTGAATGAGGAACAGAATTTTTAATGTTATGTAATTTTAATTCATTTAAACTTAAATAGTCACAAGTAACTACCATGTTATACAACACAGAACCTAGATTTCAAGCATGACAAATTCTTTACTTCGTTGGCACTGTAGAATGGGCCTTGGAACTGGGCATGAGAGAAGGGTGATTCCTCAAAGGAAATCAGAGAGATATTCATAAACTAAGAGACAGACAAGAAGCAAAAGTCACAGGTGTCTGCATAAGGGTGGAGAAACCAGAGATGTCTAAGAGTGAATGGGAGGGAATGGTAGACAGACGCACACATTCCAGTGACACAGGCTCTGTGTGGCCGTGCTGTGGTGTACAATGGGCAGCAGGTTATTGTAGAGAAATACCAGCCATGGGAACCCTCTGAGATAAGTTCAGGAGTCCATAAATCTAAACAATATATTGTCTACAAATAAAAAATATTAAGCAAAATTTTAAAACAGCAACAGAATGATAAACAACATGTTTACTTCTGAGGGAAGAAAGATGGAGATGGCATTAGGAAAAGGCCGCATCCATCCTGAACACTGGCAGTGGAGGGTCTGCCAGGCCCAGGGACACACACTGCAATCCCAGCTATGCTGGAGGCCAGAGCAGGAGGATCACAAGGTCAAGGTCAACGTCGGCAACTTGGTCTCAAAAGTTTTTTAAAATTTTTAAACAACTTGGGATGTCGCTCAGTGGCAGAACATTTGCCTAGTATACCCAAGACCCCAGGTTCAATATCCAGCACCACATACAAAAAAATCAAACTATTTTTCATTTTTACTTTCACCAAGTTGGAGCAATTCTAAACAGTCAGTGGTAAAATATTCCTCCTCTAAAAGAAAAACAGTTTAAGTTCCAGAAAGCACTGCAGTTACTATTGAGATAAGCTAGAAATATAAGCACACACATGTATATGCAATGCAAACTTCCAGCTTTGGATTTTGGAGCTGGACTCTGTACACGCTTCTTCTTAGCCAGCTGGTACAATGCTTGGTGGTGTCGGTAAAGGGTGCGAGAGGAACTCTGAGAGGCGGGGGTTGTTCTTGTTCATGGGGCTGTTCTCTCTGCTCCTAGAGCTTGGCAACCAGCAGGTGTCTTGTGAAAGAACCCACCAGCACCCCGGGAGAGGTTTCCAGGGAGTTTGAGCAGCATTCCTGGGGTGGCTTTCGGCTCACCAGCCCTGGCTCGCACATCGGTGAACTGTGCACTGTGAGGTCAACGCAAAGTCTGACTAAATAAAACGGGCTCCAAGGCCGCCCCCTGAAAGTCATGGCCTGTATAATTCCCAAGACAGGGAATGGGATGAATTATAATCCTGAGAGTCTATGTTTCATTACATAGCTGATTTTAAGAAGGGGAGATTGTCTGGGTGAATCTGACCTAATCACAGAAGTCTGTTAAATCCAGGTCTAGAAGACAGAGAGAGAAGAGGAAGAGACACAACATGCTGAGGCCACAACTCACCATTACCGGGAGATGGAAGCGTCCGCACGTGAAGGAATGCAGGTGTCAGCTAGGAGCTAAAAGTAATGCCAGGTGACAGCCAGCAAAGAAAGGAGACCTTAGTCCTACAGCCCCAAAGTGCTGAGCCCGGCCAGGCACGCGAGCTTGGCAGCAGATCTTTCTCCAGAGCCTCCCAGGCGCACCCTGTCCAGCTAACTCCTTCATCTCAGGCTTGTCACACCCTGAGCAAAGAACCACAAAGCCAACGAACAGGTGAGGTTTTAGCCTCATCGTCTTTGCAACAGTAAAATGAAATGCAGCACTGTAACCACTCTAAGGATCGTGTTCAGGGCCATTCAGTACATTCACATAGCTGTGCAACCATCACCACCTTCTCTCTTCAGGAGTCTTTCACCGTCGCAAGCTGAAACTCTGGACCCGCTAATAGAAACGCCCCATTTGCCCTCCCCCAGCCCCTACCAATCACCATTCTGCCCTCTGTCTCCGTGAATTTGAGTCCTGCAAGTGCATATTTTAGCATTTTTATTGTTTTTAGTAGTAGTAGATTTTAGCATTTCTTTGTTTTCTAGGGCTCAGTAAGATTCGATCTTCTGGGCATGCTACATTGTTTATCCACTCATCCATCACTTCACTAGGGTAGCACCCGCCTACCGGCTCCTGTGAATGATGCTGTATGAACTTGGGTGTGCGGATATCTGTTTAAATCCCTACTTTCCACTCTTTTGGGTACTTAGCCAGACGTGCAGTTGCTGGGTCACATGGCGATTCTACTTCTGATCTTCTGAGGACTTGCCATACTGTTTTCCATAGCAACCAAATAAATGTTCTTTGAAACTCCTGAATTTGTGCTAACTTGTTATTCAGCAATAAATTACATCTGGGTGGTTTTAGCCCTGAAGCGGGTCTCTGTTTCTTACCATCTGCCATTCCCATACTATTTACTTCTCTTTACTTGCCTTGAAGGGTGGGTAATCCCCTCGACTAGTTCGTTCTTTGTAATATTTTCTCTATTCAAATTGCCAGTGTGACTTGTATCTCCTGAGTGTCTCTAACTCCTACAATCCTTAAAAATTGTACTGTACGTGGAAATTGACTGGTGGGACTAGTTACTGCACACAGGGCTGACTTGGTAATGGGAGTCCTTTTCCGGTTGTAAATTCACAAGAGTTTAGTTTGCTTGTGGTCCTGGGATGGGGCCCTCCTACTTGCTATCCAAAGTTCCTATGTTCATACAGTGTATTGGAAGTAAACCACAACAGCACAGTGATCTAAAGAAAAAGAAAAAGAGAAGCTGAATCTCGCCACTTCTATTTCACATGTTAGAATTCTTGTGTTCAAAAAAAAATTAAAACAGGGAAGTATAGTAACTAAAAAATATCATTATTTTGGCTAAATCCAAACTTTAATTCATGTATTGTTTGACTGAATTTGAATAATGTGTTTTAAATAATACGTTTGAATTTTTTGTGCTTTTCTTGGGTTGGCTGGTCAGTTAGTTGGTTGGCATTGCTGGGGACGAAGCTCAGGGCCTTGTTCCTGCTAAGCACACGCTTGACTGCTGAGCCTCCTCTCCCGCCAAAATTGCTTATTTAAACCTAAGTATGAATAAAGAAAAATGCAATGATCTATACAAAAGTAATTTTCCATAGAAAGGAAGAAGGTATTAAAAATAATCTACACCAGCTTTCAAATACCGAGTGTAACCCTGGAGAAGGGCACCATTAGTTTGGGACCCACTGTCTCGTTCTAAACATGACAGGTACTTTGTATTTGTTGCTGTTGCTGTTGTTCTTGTTGTTTGCGCTGTGGTAGTACTGGGGATAGAACCCAGGACCTTCACCCTGAGCGGCAACCCCAGCCTTTTTTTTTAAAGTAAGTTTATTGGTATAATTTAGATATATGCCGTGATCACATTCATCATAGGGAATTTGTATCTGTACATGATCTATTTTTGATGCCTCATTTTTTCCCATGTACCCCTTTTATTTTTTTTAAGACAGGGTCTCACGAAGTCACCCAGCTATGCAGGCTAGGCTCACAGTTTGATTGCCCTGCCTCCCAGAATGCCGGGATTACAGGCATTGCCACCCTGATGCCCCACTGTCTTCGTTGGTGTATTCAAACAAGTTTAAGCAGCACAAAGAAATACAGAGGAGGTCCAGCCCGACCATCCAAATCCCCATGTCCCTGGGTTCACTTCCTTCAATCCTCTCCTCTCCCTCCTGCTCCCAGACTCTTAGTGTTAAGCTTTGCTCTTCAGACAAAATAGCGGTACTAGACTTTCATGTTTCCTAAATCCTCCCATCTCTGAGGCAAGTGCCGAATTTCCCTAGAGAAAAGCTGCAAGACTAAGACAACCTTTTCCTGCGTAGTTTCCATTCATGTCCCCTTGACCAATGGCTTGTCCCTCCCAAGTCCCTCTCTTCTCTGTGCCTACCTGAAGACCCAGCTGTCTCCCAGCCCCATCTCCATCAGGCTATGAACCTAGAGCAAGATTCTCAAACATGGTGCCTGGCACCACAGGCTACCATGGCAACATGGCCTGAGTGGCCTTTGCCCCACCTGCAAACCCCACTGGACCACAGGCAGGAAAAGCAATAAATATATCCTCCCCCACACACACAGCACCTTCCTCCTTCTCACACAGTCACCCTGGGTACAAGAGGGCTCCAGGTCCTCGGGGCCCCTGCTCCATAGCCAAGGGCACACGTGGAGCCACCTGAATGCTCTTTAGAGGTACTTCGGCGTCCAGGACTCAGGTCTCCCAGGACTGGGTCCTGTGTCTGTGGATGTCAAAGATGTCCCAACTGGTGAACTCAGCCACAGCCCAGGGAGGAAGTACTGTTTCCTTGAGCACATGTGAGGTTCAGATGAGGAATCAGAGTCAATCCTCGGGATCATGGGGTTGATTCCAGGACACAACCACCCCCATCCTACCCCCCCAACCCAATACTCAAGGACGCCAAAGTCCCTTCCATAAATGGTGTCAGATTTCCATATGCCCTATGCACATCCTCCTACAGACTTTAAATCACCTCTAGGTTATTTATACCTAATGTAATGTAAATGCTATGTAAATAGCATAGTTGTTATACTGTATTGTTTAGAGAATAATGGCAAGAGGAACAAAGCCCTGTACATAATTTGGGATAGATGCAATTTTTTTAAACACTTCCCATTTGCTGTTGGTTGAATCCATGGCTGCAGCCTAGGGGACACAGAGGGCCACTGTCCTGGTGGAGTCACACACCACCCAGCCTCACCCACAGAGATGGACACAGCAGTGTGATGCTATTTCCCCTGCCAGACCACATAGACTCAAAGTTTGCTAGCATCAACACGGAGCTGCTCCCAGGCTAATAGAGTGTTTCTACAAATGGATAGGAGAAGGTCAAGAATCCAACCAGACAGGAAAATGGCAGGGAGATATCCAAAGAGTGGACAGAAAAGGAAACACAGACGATGCTTAAAGCACATGAAAAAATGGTCACTCTGCTCATAAGAAAATTCTAAGAAAAACAAGCCATACAAAAGTTTAGTAATGTACTGATAAGGTCATGGGGAGCAAGCTTGTAAGAAGACAATTGGCAGGATGTGGGGATCTGAAAATATCTATGAAAATTTTAGCACTTTTAATCTTCAAGCCAACAACCCGTATGATTCCACGTGTGTCAGAAGAATTTAGTACACGCATAGTCACCGCTGCATTTTCTGAGGCAGCCAAAGCTCAGGAATACCCATTTCCCTACAGAACAACAATTAAACCAATTATCAAGCTGCGCATGATGGCACATGCCTGTAACCCCTGCATTCTGGGAGGCTGAGGCAGGAGGATCACAGGTTCAAACCCAGCATATACTACTTAGTAACTCAGCGAGATCTATCTCAGAAAACAAGGTGGGGAGCGCTGGGAATGTAGTTCAGTGGGAAGGCCCTGGATTCAATCTCCAGTGCTGCGACAACAAAAAAATCAATTATACAGCCCTGCAGTGGAGCACCCGGCTAGGAGGGGGATCGATGACACTTATCCCAAGGCATCTCAGTAAATAAAATATGATAAGGCATGAAATTGTATGCATGATTAATGGCAAAATTATTTTCCGTAATGATCGCTTAATACTCTTTAATAATCATTATTTTTTGACTCAGACTTTAGATTTAAAATGAACAAGTTTTAAAGACTAAACCTCCGTTCTGAAGAGGCTCGACTTCCACACACACAGCCATCTGGAAAGGCGAGCACACGCCCTCACCCGTGCCCCTGCAGGCAGGGGCAGTGTGCCCCGCGGTGGGTTTCTAGGAGTGAGAAGCAAATGCTTTGCTCCCCGCTTCTTCTGTGTCAGGCAAACATTGCCTCCTCCAAGATGGGAGCTAAAGAGAAAATAAAAGTTAAACGAAAGGACTTGCTCTGCACTGTCCTCCCTTTGCAGATGGAAAAACAAGAACAGGAGAATCCAGAAAAACAGGAGAAAGACCCCTGCAGGTACAAAGCCCTGCTCCTGGGAGGGGATGGCTCCCTGAGGCCCAGAATCCTGTGCTCCCCTGGGCTGGACCACTGGCCTCACCTTGCTGCCTCCCATTGCAAGACGTGTGCATCTCTGCACCCTCAGTACCCAGCCCAGAACATCTGTCACTTTTGTTCATCTCTTCATCTTGCAATCAATATTTATTGAGATCTGACCAGGGTCCAGGCACTATGCTGAGCTCTGAAACACACTGATAAACCTCATGGTCAAGGTCCTTGCTAACCTTGTAGACAGGCCTGCCATGTACAGCCATACAGGTGTACACTTCACAATTTGAGGAAGTGTCATTCACACAGGCTGTAATTTACCTGGTATCCCTTGGATTTGTGCAGTGCACAACCTACCTAACCATATAGTTATCCATATGTCTAATAGTACAGTGGGAAAACTAAATCAAACAAAGCCATATATATTTCTTTTAACTGGAGTTGGGGCAATGAAGGAAAAGAATGAGGTGTTTATGAGAGAGAAAAAAAGGGGAGGCCTATTTTGGGTTTTACATAAGCCATTCTGAGGAAGTGAAACTTAACCTAAAACCTCGTATTTGCTAGGAATTTTATTTAGTTGCTAATAAGAGAGACCCAACTTAGTAACATTAATAAAACAGAACTCCCTGTTCCCATTCCACAGGAAATCAGAGGGTAGAGAGACCAGCCCTAACTTGGGAGTCCTACCAGGGGTCAGGACTCCAGCCTCCTGCCTTCATGCCTGTCTGTCTTAGCCTAAGGCTTCCATCTTCAAGATCATCTTATGGTCTAGAGTGGTTGCTACAGCTCCAGCCACCAAATCTACACCACAAACAGGGCAAGGATGTCAGAGAAAGAAGGGAACGGCCTCACCCACTTAGGAAGCTGCCCGCTTCCCTCGCATTCATTGGTCAGAAACTGGTCGTGTGAACATACCACGCTGCAAGGCCACTCAGCTCTGCAGCCTCTACAGTTGTTACCAACAAGGTAAAAGTATTGAGAGCCTTTTAAAAAGTGGCCTGTCCGGCCAGGGCTATAGCTCAGCGGCATAAGCGCTTGCCTGGCAAGCCTGAGGTCAGGAGTACGATTCCCCGTACCAAAAATAAATAGATAAAAATAAAAAAGCGGCCTGTTCTGTGACTGGAGAATAAGCAGGCGTTAGCAGGGTAAAAGGTTTGCAGGGTAGGGGCTTCCAGGCAGAGGGAGCAGAAGACATGGGCTCCAGGAAGAGGAGGTTGGTGCCTCCACAGCAAAAGGAGCCAGGCTGGTTCTGGGGCAGAGGAGGGACCAGGGTAGGGACAGGAGCCCAGGCCCTCGTGCAAGTGCAAATCCCCCTGCTCACGCGCCACAGGGGCAAAGCCCCAGGTCCACAGGCCCGAGTGCACGTCTCAGCCTCCGCTGTTACTGACTGGAACTATACGGAACAATCTATGGATCTGCTGTGTGGGTTAAATGAGAGTGCCTTTTCTATTTTTCTGCTGCTAGTAGAGGTGAGGCAAGAGACAAGGAGGGTCATTTCCCCCTCGCATGAAGCAAGGTGGGGACCCCCTCCTCTGATTTTATCCAATCCTAACCCAAAGACCCCACCTCCAAAACCACAGTCGGGTTAAGTTTCCACCCTCCTTAAACCTGACAGTTCAGCTCGAGGGCCACCACAGGAAGCCGTAGGAAACGTCAGAGCACACCCACGGCATAGCCCGCAGGCTCTCGATGAGCGAGCAGGTAACGGTCGTTAGCACATATTCTCACTGGCTGCTGACCCCTAGGCAAGGTTTGTGTAGCTGTGACATAAGGAACAGTTAAGTTCCTTATGTGCCGGGGCTCTAATAGCCTGGCACATAGCCAGGGCTCAGAGAAACGGCAAAGCAGGGCCATCAGAGGACTCACAGGGCTCCTTCTCAGCTCCTTGGGCTCCTTCTCCCCACCTGCAGACTAGAAAGAGGCAGGGGTCCCGGGATGGGAAAGGCCGCCTCAGGGAGCCAGGGGCCCCAGGTGCCTGGTCAGAGCCGCAGGGGCTGTCTCCTTCACTTAGCCTCAGAGTGCTCAGCTGAGCCCTGCGCAGAAACGCTAACCACACTGAGCTGTGATGAACCCAGCCTCCGTCTCCAGAAGACACCGCCATTTATATGCTCATCGATTTTGTAAGACTATTTTTATTATTCCTCTTCCCGGTGAGAGCTGTACATATTTTGGGGCTGTGTTCTTCTCATAAATAAGTAAATATGTAGGTAAATATGAATAAGAGCAAAAACGTATTAAGTGCTTGGCCTGGTACCAGGTATGGCGCTGCGGGGCTCAACCTCCAGGAATTTTACTGGTGTTTTATTTGGTTTTGTTCTGGTTTTCAGTACTGGGGATTGAACCCAGAGCCTTCACACTGAGCTATACTCCTAGCCCAGTGTTTATGTTCAATTTTGAGATAGAGTTGCACTAAGTCATTAAGATGCTCAGACCAGGCTCACACTTTATATCCTCCTCCTGCAGCCTCCAGGAGCTGGGATTGTGGCTGTGCACCACCACACCCAGCTTCAACCTCCATTATTAAAATTTTCTATCATGACAACCCAAACAGACCACCACTGTATTGGTTCCCATTGTACAGGGTAGTAAACTGGGCCTCAAAGAGGCGAGGTCAAAGCCCCAAAACAGAGGCAGAAAGGAGTCTGTGGAAAGAATCTGATGATCTTTCCTCAAATGGTTAAACATAGACTTGCCCTCTGACCAGCAGTTCTACTCCTAGGAGATACATAGACAAATGATAACACAACCATAGAGAAACGTGTACCTGAATGTTTTTAGCTGCACTGTTCATGAAACCCAAAAATGGGAGAAATCTAAACGGCCATCGAAGGGTGGCTGAATAAATCAAACATGATACAGCTGCAGGAAGAGGCATCATTTAGCTATAAGAAGGGAAGAAAGAGCCACACATGGTCACACACACCTGTCACTCCTGCCCTCTGGGAGACTGAGGCAGGAGGGTCGCAATTTCGAGCCCAGGAAACACTACGTGCTCCACGTCACGTGCTTCAGTGTGGCAGTCAAGAAGAGCGCACGCTGAGTGACTCGGTCCACATGAAATGTCCAGAGCAGGCAAATCCATAGGGAGAGCGAGGCGGCTGCCAGACTGAGTTGGCAACACTGGGGAGGGAGGCGAGTGGATATGGGGTTTCCTTGGGGGCAATAAAAATGCTCTGGAATTAGACGGCAGTGAGGGTTGCCCAACTTTATGAATATACTAAAACTGATTTGTCCTCTTTAAAATTGTGGACTTTATGGAAATTAATTCTGTCTCAATTTTAAAAGAAAAACAGGCAGAGCAGGGATTTGACCTGAAGGGTCTCTGATCCAAAGCCTCAGTTACTGAGTTCTGACAGTGCCTGTGGCCAAGACCCAACCTCCATTTCCTTTCCTGAGTGCCTGCCCCTCGGATGCCCCGTCATTAAGCTTGTGGGGTGGAGGCCAAGCTGACCAGGGAAACGCTAAGTGCCCCTACAGCCCTGCACTTCTGCCAACTGCCCTGAGCCCAAGGCCAGCTCACTGCCACCCGTGAGCCCCAGAGCAGCACAACAGCAATGGTTTATGGCATCAGGAAGCAGCTCAAGCTGGGAGAATCCAGGGTGGTCAGTGTGTCGGCTCTGGTGCCCGAGTGAGGCCCCTCCTCCCGCCTCCCTCCTCCCTTAGCCCCAGAGGGCCTTTCCAGGAGAAGGAGGAGAGCTGTCTAGCACTCAGGGACCTTGCTCTGTGCAGATTTCCCAGCCTCAGGCTACCCAGCACCATGATATGAAATCATTGGTACTTTTCCCACAAGTCTCCCCAGGGCTCACCCCACCCCTGCCCAGAGACCCCAAGCTCAAGGTAATATGCCTGGTGCAAAGGACTCAGGCTGCAAAGCTTGACAGACTCAGGGTCGGGTCCCAGGTTTGCTGCATGACGACAGAACAGCTCAGGCAGGTCATTTCCCTTCCCTCACCTGTAAACGGAGCTCATAGCTTCCACTTCTGTGGCTCTAGTGGGAACTAGGAGACACTAGGTCTGAATATCCCCACTGCAGCAGGGCTCAGCGCCTCGGAGTTCGCCTGGCCATTTCCACATCACTTCTCCCAGCTTCCTGGGGCTGGGGCAGTGACCATGTGGCCAGAGTGACTCACATTTCTCTGTACCTCAGTTGCTGTTGATGCCACAGAATCCACTTCCCAGACTCTCCGACTCCAGCGGGGGCTGAAGATGCCGCCTCTCCTAGATCGGGATCAAGACTTTCCAGCAGCCCTCCCCGGCCACACTCTGGAATCACCCAGGAGAGGGGCTGTGGCTTTGGCTTGGGGTTTTAGGGTTCTTCTTGCCTGGATCTAGCCATAGAAAGTATGATGCCTTGAGACCTTTCTATGGTCAGGGCATCAGGACTTTTTAGAGCTTGCCAAATGATTCTGCTGCGCAGCCAGGGCTGAAAACCCAACTCTGGGAGACTGAGGCAGGTGGATCACAAATGTAAGCCTAGCCTGGGAAAATTAGCCAACTAGGAAGACTCTCTCACAAAATATAAAATCAAAAAAGGGCTGGGAATGCAGTTCAGTGTGAAGGCCCTGGGTTCAATCTCTAGTACTTAAAAAAAAATCCATCACAACCCAAACAGGGCACCACCATATTGATTCCCATTTTATAGGGTAGTAAACTGAGCCTTAAAGATGTGAAGTCACACCCCCAAAACAGAGGCAGAGAGAAGGCTGTGGAAAGAATCTGATGATCCCTCAAATCCTTAAACATAGAATTGCCCTCTGACCAGCAGTTCTACTCCTAGGAGATACTCAGAAAAATGAAAACACAACCACACAGAGCCAGGCACCCAATTGTCCTCAGCACCTCTGTTCATGACAGTCAAAAGTGGGAAAAATCTAAATGTCCATCAGAGGATGGATGAATACAGAAAATAGAATCTTAACCTAAATCTGAGACTACTAGCACATATATTAGTACATATATATATGTACACTTATATACATATATACATGTATATAAATACATATATGCTTATGCACTTACTGAAGTTGGGGACTCACCGCAGGCCACTCTAATAAGGACCTCTAGTCATGAGACACCAAGATCAGCTCTTTCTTTCCTTTGGTGCTCGGGATCAAGCACATGGCCTCACACGTGCCAAGCACCAAGCTACAGCCGAGCCCCCAGAATAGCATTTTTTTAAAGTTCCTTTGAGTTTACAAAATGAGCGGACAGGTTGAGGTCAGTGTGTCCCCCGCCGGCCTCTCTCCCCACGGTCCTGCTCCTGTTCCCGTCCAGTTTACTCCGCACCAGGCCTCACCTCAAAGCCGAAGGCAGCCTCCTTACTCACCTGCTCAAACTCTGTGACTCCCCAGGGCCCTGAATTGGTGCCAGTGTCCCCTTCCCCTCAACCCCTTCTAGGTCTGCCTGCCTTCCCAGGCTCATCACACACATACACACACACACACACTCACACTCACACACACACCCAGGGAAAGTGCCAAGTCCTTCACCCATGCGGCCCCTCTGCCCCAAACACTTCCGGAAAGCCAGCCCCATGCCCGTGCTCCACACATCCACGCTTCTCTGTGCCCAGCTAAGGCTCATGCTCAGTTGTAACCCTCTCTACCCGCCTTCCTTCTGAGCACTCAGGGGACACTCTCGGATCACAGAAGTGTCCCCTTACATATCTAATGACATCCCCTGGATCAGAGTCATTCCAGTGAAAACCCGCAGGTTCAAACAAGGCAGTGGCCTCCTACTCCCTTCCTCCATGCTTTATGTTTGGAACATTGTCATGTGACTGCATGACGCTTGGAGTTTGGGTGGCATCTTGAGACCATGAAGTAAAAACCAAGACTTCACAGACATCACCCGTGTGCCGCTGTCGAGGTACTGTCCACCCCTCTAACTGCAGACTCGCAGTCTTCCCATTGTATAAATCATCTGCTTGCTTAAGCCCACACTGCATTTCAGTCTGCTCCTGCTTGCAGGCAAACACATTCCTGCTGGTACAGAGAGGTCAGATCAGCACAGATGGCTAAGTAGAACCAATTTTAAAGTTCCAGGCCATAAAGTGATATGATGGCTGGGATTTTACTTTAAATACCTCCAGCAAAAAAACAAAAAACAGCATGCAGAAGGAAGACTCGAGTGGATTTGACAAGGTTTTTTTTTAAGGAATCCTCTTTAAAGTATGGGCTACTGGCTGTGAGGCAGGGGAAACCAAGTCTGGGTGACTGTGGAACCTGGGAGATGGACATGCTCTGTGTATCCTGTCGCAGAGTGAAAATCACTGTCATTTCAGAAACGGCGGGTTCACCGAGCAGGCTGTGACGCTTCCTTTGCAGTTTTAGCCTCTCACTATTTCTTAATAGTGCATGTTAGTTATGCAGAGTAACGGGTTCCATTTTGGCAGGTTCCTACCGTATACTGCGTGCTGGGCCATTAGCACCTCCCCTTAGCCACTCTCCCCCGAGTTGTTTTGTTTTGTGTTTGTGGTTTTCTGTAGAACAGCTGAGGCTTATCCGTGGGGTTGATGGTGAGGACCGTAGAGTTTATCATCCCGTGAGTCCTCCTCAGGACAGATCAGGCAAAGCCGCATCGGGACCCTGATGAGTGGCTGAGTGTAGCTGAGCAGCTGAACGCAAAGACTTGGACACCTGATGGCTCAAGTTCAGGATCTGCCATTTACTGGTTCCGTGACCTTCAGCAGCAAATCCCCAACCTTGCAGAACCTCAGTGGGCATGACTGGGAAACACATGTACCCAGCTCCCACCCGGTGGGCAGCGGAAGAGGCAGATGGGACGACACAGGTGCACCCAGGAGAGAGGAGCTGCTGTAGTTCTTGCTCGACCTCTGCTTCCGGACTGAAGCAGCACTCTGCTCTCCTCCAGCCGGGGAACTGAGCAGGTGCTTCCACCTAGGTATCTGCCCCCCCGTGCCCACTGGGGTCTCAGCTGTCCCTCTGCCCACCTCAACCCAGGGCTAACAGGGACGGGACACTTACAGTATGCCAGGATCGGGTGGGCTCAGGGCCTGGATTCTCTCATTTAATCCCTGATACTATGAGACCCATTTTACAGAGACAGGAACTGAGGCTAGGAGACGTCAGAATCCTACAGCAAGGAAGTAAACGCTGTTCCTGCTCCTCACAGCTAAGGTCATTTTAAAATTTCCACCAACGTAGGTGATGAGGGGGCAGCTTCACGGCCTCCCTGCAAGACTTGCCCCCGTTAGATCTCTCCCCACGCACTAGCACCCTCAGGTATTCCCATTTTACAGGTGAGAAAATCGGTCCCAGGCTCCGCCCCAACAGCCTGGACACACCTGCTCTGCGACTGCACTTTTCAAGCCCGATCCTGGGACTCCAGATCCAGAAGCCATCAGCCCCCGCACCCCCCACCTCCTGTCCCCCAAGGCCTTCAGCTCTGCATCCCAGGCCAGGGAGCACGACCAGCGCCGCTGTGGATGCGATGGTGCCGGGATCTCACGGTGCAGTTCTGGCAGCCTTGGCTGTGTCCCCTTAGGTCACTCACTTGCCCTCTCTGAGCACCAAATTATTTATCCCACCCACACCCTAAATCTGCGATCCTCTCCACAGAGAGGGAAACGTCTCACAGAGAGAGTTCCTCTGTCCCCCAACTCCTGGCTCTTCATTCCCCACCTTCTGGAGGCAGAAAATGGACACATAAAGAGTCAGAACGCACCGAGGTTTAGGAGCCTAAAGTCACCGCCCTTTCAAGGACAAAGTGAAAGCGATCTGCGTTAAGCAGAGACGCTAGGCCAGCGGCGAGGAGCCGCCTGCGGCAGCACTGCCCCCCTGCGGCCAGCTCGCTGCACTACAGCTTCCCCCGGGACGCAGCGCGGCAAGGGGAATGAAGCAGCCCAGCAAAGTTCAACTGGTGGAGAGGAGAGAGAGAGCCGCGTGGCAAGCCGGGAAGTGCGAAGGGCCAGTGAGTAAGTCCTAACCGCTTTCCCGCAGGCCGTTCACAGCCCCCAAGGCTGTCTGCACCTCTCCGCTTGGCTCGGTTCCCCCGCCCTCAACGCTCAGGTGCCCACGACTAGTGGCCCAGGCCAGCGCACTCAGCCCTCTGAGGCGCGGCGGACTCTGGCCCTTTGGGCCGCAGATCCTTTGCTTCTGAGTCCTCAGGCCCTGGGACAGGGTCTGGCCATATCCTGTTTATTTGTTAAGTGAGTGAGTGGTTGGTGGCTTGGGTAAACTACTAAGGCCTTCTGAGCTTCAGTTCCCCCCACTGTAAAATAAGGCTGTGAAACGATCCCTTCTGCCTCGGCATGAAGTGCACTCCTGTAATCTCAGCACTCTGGAAGGCTGAGGCAGGAAGATCACAATTCCGAGCCCAGTATGTGCCACTTAGCAATTTAATGAGATCTTGTCTCAAAATTTTAAAAGAGGGGAAGATGGGAATGTAGCTCAATGCAAAAGCTCTGGATTCAATCCCTAGTACCAATCTTTTTTTTAAAAGCCTTCTTTATCTGCCGCTAGGGTCACAGTGAAAGTCGAAAGGGTGCTTAGCGCATGAACCCTCTGGTGGGTTAAATAAGCGTCTTCCCAAATCGTGTCTGCTGCAGAACTCGATCCCAACGGAAGTCAGGTCTTTGCAGACCTAATTGCAGTGGTGCGCTGTGGAACATTTCAGCCTGCAAGGGGCCTCATGTACCTGGTGGTCCTGGTCCCTCAGACATCACCCCATAACATTGGAGATGCCGTGTTACCTGTGGGCACATCCTGTAAGGTGTGCACCATGGCGAAGGCACCCGACCACTCATATCTCAGGATGTGTCCCTCTCTGTAGAAGACACAGGACTGCGGTGAGACGGCATCACACTGTGTTAAGGGTGCGCCCTTGGAGCGGCGACTAGGGTCTTTATGCAGTGAGGAGAGGACACTGAAGGACACACAGGGACAAAGGCTATGTGAAGATGGAAGGAGGACTGGTAACAGTGTTACAAGTCTGTAATCCCAGCACTCTGGGAGGCTGAGGCAGGAAGATCACAACTTGCCCAACCAAGCCTGTGAAACTTAGAGACTTAGCAAGACCCTGCCTCAGAATTAAAAATCAAAAAGGGCTGGGGATGTAGCTCCGTGAAAAGACACAGGGTTCAGTTCCCGGTACTGTGGGGTGCGGGAGATGGAGGGAGTGACTGGTGCAGTGTAGCCACAAGCCAGAAAAGCACGGAAGAATCTTTCCCCCGAGGCAGCCATGGAAGCAAGGCCCAGCTGGCAAAGCCTCCAAGCGGGAGGAGAGCACATTCCTGTTGTTTCAAGTCACCTGTTCGTGGCACTTTGTCAAGGACGCTCACACTGGTCCCTATTTCACACATCAGAAAGTGTGAAGCAGGTATTTGTGGTCGAATTACACGCATTTCCCATTCAACACAGCCCCAGTCAGCATGGATGCTTCACAACACCATTTTCCTGTGAGACGTTTTCTTCTAAAAGTAAACACTTCTCCCCACCGTGCTGTCTGGGACAGGGCCGGCAAGGACAGTGTCAGCCGTGCCCTGCCCTCTGCAGCAAGGCGGCTCCTGGAGCCTGCCTCTCCTTGCTCCATTTCCCTGGGGTTTGGTGGACATTTCCAGCCACAGTGGAGGAGGGCGGTGCTGCATGAGGACCCCACTCCTGTCAGGCAGGGCAGCAAAGCTCCCAGCCCTCTGAGCGCCCCTCCAGGAAAAGCATGTATCCTGTCTGCAATGAAAATAGCTCCATGAGCCCCAGCAGCTCAGCTGACTTCTTCATTCCTGTCCTCCCAGTGCTGAGGACAGAGCCTGGCAGGTAAGTTGTGCTCAACAGACATTTTTCATAGCAAATCACATGGCGCTAAGAACCAAACCAAGGCACAGAGACACCCTGTAATCTGTTCGAGGTCACACAGCTGTGTACTAGCGTCCTGAGCCTGCCGTAGCAAAGTGCCACAGACCAGGCAGTTCGTACAACAGAAACATATTGTCTCAAAGTTCCAGAGGCCAGAAGTCCCAAGGCAAGATGTGGGCAGGGCTGGTCCCTTCTGAAGACTGATGGACACCCTGGTCCCAGGCCTGTCCCCTGGCCAACTTTTCCCTGTATCTCTGTCCCTCCTTTTCCCTCTGTGTCTGTCCCCAAGTCCTCGTTTCCCCTTTTTATGAGGACATTAATCATACTGCAACAGGGCCCTTTGCATTTCCTGGAAGTGAACCCACTTCAACTTGATTACCTCCATGACCAAAGAAGGTCACAGTCCCCAAAGAAGCTCATGAGTAGCTCCAGAAGGGCAAGTCTTGGGTCCTCAGGCTTCAGACTTCAAGACCTGAATTTGGGTGGAGCGGGTTTAAGTCCACCATAACCCACCAGGAGCACAGAGGAGCCCAGCCCAGACTATGCATATAATAGGAGCAATTCAGTGAGTGTGCTTCAGCCACTGCATTTTAGAGAAGTTTCTTATATAGCACTGGCACCTCCAACAGTGGCCTGAAGATCACCGACTGACTTTTAGATCCTCCCTGCCCCAAGCAAACTCAAGCACAGGTATATTCTGATTTCTCTGTCAACAGGGTCACTTACCTGTATGTGAGAGCCCAGCTGGGATCTTTCCAGGGTTGGACTAAGAGTGAATGAGTCAGCAAATAAACACAGTCACACACTGTACACCACAGGCTGGGCCCTCAGGAGGGATGTGTTCTCACACCTGTCTAAGAAGAGTTCCAGGTCGGCTCTCTGGGTTCCCATGCCTCTGGGGAGTCCCAGGCAGGGCACAGGTTATTGATGTAAAATTTTTATCAGTGCTCTGACTTCTTCCAATCAATCCCACTTACTGACTTGTAACAAAAGCCAAAGCATGGGACATGCCCGACAGGATTAAAAAAAAACCAAAAAAACAGCAAATGTGTAAACCGGGGAGATGTCTCCCCCTAGTGGGAGCCGCAGGACGCTCTGTCGGAGAGGAAGGAGGGAAGATTCACTGTCCAAATTTACCGAGGACACGAGAACTTGAGAACTGTACAGTGGAGCCAGAGGCTGGCGGTGGTGGATGGAGGCTGCCACCCAGCACCCTCCCAGGCAGGCAGCGGAGGGACGTTTGGGAAGCCAGCTGGGCGCGCGATAATGAGTGTGGGGACAGGGCCCGCGCCGCCCAGGTGGGTGGCCAGGCTGTGGACTCCCCAGGGGAAGCAGGGTCCCACTAAGTTTCAGTCTACAGCTGCCAGCTAGTTCCTCCGGGTAGGCAGAGACAGGAGCCCCTGTCCTGGCAGGAAGAGCTTTGGCAGCCACCTGCAGGAGGAAGGACAGCTGCTGGCACAGAGGGCCAGGGGAGAAGACCAGCCCTCAGACCAGCCCAGGCATCACTGGCCCACCTTCGATGGGAAGTGGTTAAATACGGCAGCCACAGGGCAGGAAGGGGGCAATGATGTGGGCTCCAAACACCTGCTGCCAATCTCCACCTCGGAACCTGCTTTCCAGAGTATCCACTCCTGCAACCTGCAACAGCGTATCCACCCCTCCAGAGCAGGAGAGCAGCCCCAGCAGGTGCTTCCCATCAACCTTGATCCCTCTCACTAACCACACACCCTTCACTTCTTGCTCAGCCCAGGCCACCCAGATGTTGCTCTGTGATTGATCAAATGTGTGTGGCCCCCAAATGCAGGTGTTAAAGTCCTAACCTCCACTTTGATGGTGTGAGGAGGTGCACCTTGGGGAGGTAAAGTCCCCAAGGGACTTTATGGTTTACATAAAGTCTTTGTTGTGGTGACTCAATGATGGGATTAGTGTCCTTACAAGAAGGGGAAGCTGGGTGTGATGTTGTACACATGTAACCCTTGCACTCTGGGAGGCTGAGGCAGGAGGATGGCCAGCTTGAGCCCAGCCTGGGCACCTTAGTAGTGAGTTGGTAAGATCTTATCTCAAAATGAAAGATTTTAAAAGGATAGGGATGAAGTGTGAAGACCCCGAGTTCAATCCCCAATGCTACAAAAAGGCAGGGAGGACATCAGAAGTCTCTTGTTATCTGTCTGTCTCTGTCTCTTTGTCTGTCTCTCTCTCCCTTCCTCTCTCCCCTGTGACTATAACCAAGAAGGCATCCATCTTCAAGCCAAGGCGAGAGCCTTCCTCCAAACCAAACTATGCCAGAAACTACATCCTGGGCCCTCAGCCCAAGAATTCATTGTTTGAGCTGCCCAGTCTGTGCTATTTTGTTGCAGCAGCCTCAAATGACTAATACACCTTCTCGTTCCATTGTCCTCTTTCATAGCCGTCTCCAAACACCAGAGGCCAGCTCAGACACCAGCACTCCCTTATCTACCCGCTGGGTCACATGCCCCCTTTGGCCCTGTTTCAGAGAGGGACAGCACCTATTATGGCTGATATTGAGATGTCTGCTCAAAACCTCCTGTGCTCACAGGCGGGGCTCTGCGGAGGTGATTGCATCATGGAGGCACGAGACTCATTGGTCAGCTGATGAGTGCACAGATAAACGTGACACCGGGAGGGGAGCCTGGCCAGGAGGGCCATAACAGGCCCTTCCTGGGGCGTTCCCTGGAAGGGTCTGTTATGGTTTGTGTCTAGATGTCCCCCAAAAGCCTCATGGAGTCATAGGGTTTGTTTGGAGGTGGCTTAATCTAGAGTGTGTGGTTGATTCGTAGTGCAATGCTGGGATTAAGGGTGCGGCCCCTCCCTAGGGTGGACAGCCTACATACAATGCATAGGACAGAAGGAGGCTTGTCCTGTCTCCCTTTCCCTCTCTCTCCCTCTCTCTCTCCCTCTCCATAATTGCCAATTATGGATTGAAACCTCTACAAATGATAAGCTAAATAAATCTTTACCTGCTTAATTTTGGGTGTCAGGTATTTTGTTTCAGTAATGAGAAAAGTAACTAAAAGAAGGTCCATCTCCTTCCTTCATGCCTTGATCCTCTCTGCCATGCTGCGAGCTGTTTCTCCTCTGCAATGTCCCCACCCTCTGCCATGCTGCCCTGTCTTGGAGCTACCTTACTATGGACTGAAACTTCTACAACCTTTGAGCCAAAATACGGCTTTTCTTCTTAGAGTAGTGACTGTCAGGCATTGTGTCTCAAAGATAAGTAAATAAGATTCCTCCCAAAGGGATAGAGGAGGATCGTTGTCTTCCCCTGGAACAGGGTTATTCCCAGGTACACCCTGTGAGAGAGGGAGTCTTCTCCCCTAGGGATTTCCTCTACTAGTGGGAATGTAAGAGTAGAACCCACCACACCTTATGCATGCAACCCAGGGAAGTGGGATGGGTTGGAGAAGGACAAGCATGGTGAGCAATGGATGAGATATCAGGGGATTTCTTTTTTTACTTAAGAGATGAAAGAAATCTCATCAGGTATCCCAGTGGATCTGAAAAGGTGTCTTTATCCCACCCACCCCCACCCCCACCCCCACGTGGTACACATGGCCTCAAGGGTGACCACACTCATACTTACCTGCCTAGCACTGTTCCCAAGACACCACACCATTCGGAGGGGCTGACTCCAGAGGGACTCCCAACCTCAGCTGTCACTGTGTCATAAGAATGCACACTAAAGAAAATCCCATCCCTGACACTGACACAGGACACAAGCTCAGACTTCACTGAAGATCATTCCTGTACAACGGACTTCTCACCAGTTATGGTGGTGCACACCCATAATCTCATCACTTAGGAGGCTGAGACAGGAGGATCACTGTGAGTTCGTGGCCAGCCTGGGCTACATATGAGTTCAGGACCAACCTAAGAGTGAGACCTGTCTCCAAAAAAGCCAAAAAAAAAAATTTAAAATGAAGGTAAATTTTCATCTCTTTGTCTTAGTCCACCTAAAAACCATATCATGTTTTGTTTTAAACCACTAAAACAAAATACTTTAGATGTGGTAAACAATAGGAACTTTCTTTCCACAATTTTGGAGTCTGGGGAGTCTACAACCAAGGAATAGCAGATTCCACATCTCGTGAGGCCCTTTCTTAGTTCATAGAAGCTGTCTTTTAGCTGTGTCAAAAATGCCCTCCACCAAAGGGCCCACCTGCTAATACTATCTGCTTGGGGTTCAGGATTTCACATGCTGGCTAGAGATGCTATAGAATGCTGCAAGCTGAGTTTGGTGGACAATACTGGTCAGAGTTCAGAAGACCAGAATGCAAACAGAAATGCAGACAACACAGGCTGCGCTCAATAGGTTTCATTTGGAACCAAGGACTCTGTCGACAGTTGCACTAGAGGCCATGTGTGTTGCAGTCTGGCAGAAAATTTATCTTCACTTTGTTGATGTCCTGAGACTTTAAGAGACACTGAAATTGCAGGTAGTGGATTAATTAATCTGGAAGAGGAAATGTCAAAAAGCCCTACCTTTAAGTTGTGGCATGGGTATTTCTAGCTGCTTGTAGCTAGGTCTACAGTGAAAGTTAAGAGCAAAAAGCACACTTAAAAGTTTGCAGTTCTGTCAGAAGTGAAGCACCTGCGACTTCCGGGAAGATGGCGACCGGGTAGGCAGCAGAGAGAGAACCTCCCAGAGGATTACCACCCAAACAATGTAATACAGCAATATGAAGACAGAAATAAGGACTTCCGGGAAGAAGATGACCAGCCGAGAGAGCGAGTGCGGAGGGAAGAACGGCTTCAGCTCCTGAGCCCAACAGAGAACGCGCTACTGGGACAAACTGCGCCAAACTGGGCACCGCTCCGGGATCCCGCTCAGAATCCCACCCCGCAGCCAGCGCTGCGCGAACTGGAGCAACAGCGACCGGCCGGCGGGATTTCTGAGTCGGG
>PVLD010012344.1:37115-60962 GCA_004027595.1 Dinomys branickii | reverse complement strand
TTGATCAGTTCGTTTTTTCTCCTCCCTCATCTCTGTTGCCCTACCACTCAATCAGTCATCTTCCCTGTGATTATAACTGTACTCCTGGGTTTATCTATATCCTTGGACTCTCATCTGGGGAAGAGATATAGCTGTCTCAGACTATACTATAACATACAGGGGTGTATACAAACTGCCATGGTTGGAGGTGGGAAAGCACATATGCTCACAGCGGACCGCCCGGCTCCACCCTGTCGTCTTGCTATGGGTGGGGGCGGGTCCAGACCATGTGCACAGCAACTCCCAGGGATCCAGCCAAGGAACAAACGGGAACTGGAGCACAACAGCAAGAGAGAGCTGCAGATGGAGGTGGCTCACACGACACCACGCCCTTCTCACTCCAGCATCAAGCAGGAAGCATGAACTGAGTTACTGGGCTTCGGCTCTCTTATCTTAATTTTCTAAATCTCCTTCTTTTTTTTTTCCCAGAACCACCTAGAGCCCTA
Organism: Dinomys branickii; assembly: GCA_004027595.1. Taxonomy (NCBI): domain Eukaryota; kingdom Metazoa; phylum Chordata; class Mammalia; order Rodentia; family Dinomyidae; genus Dinomys; species Dinomys branickii. Next base: position 60,477 of record PVLD010012344.1, on the reverse strand, counting down.
CTGGTTCACAGCATGGCAGAAGTAACAGACATGTAATTTGAAACCCTCATGCTAAGGTTTGTATGTGATGTAATCTCTAAAGGTCTATCTGTTAGAAGAACTTTCCCTAGGGTGGTGATATTGAAGTTTGGGAAAACCTTTAATAATGTGGACCCAGTAGGAAGTTCGTGAGTTATTGAGCTTGCTACTCTTGGTAGGGAGATTGTAGTAGTTCTAGTGAAAAAAAAAATTGTTGCAAAAGCCTGGTCCTTCTCAAACCCAGCTCTCTGCATTTTAGTTTGAATTAAGACCAATTCCTTCTGCACCCATACCCACCATGCTGTACCGCCAGAGGTTCAACCAATGGTGTCTGCCATTGAACATCCAAAACTAGGAGTAGTTATATACTTTTTCTTTATAATTTAGCTCCTCATTTATTTTGTTGTGGGTAGCTAAAGTTGATTTATACACTGAGCCTCCCACAGTAACTTCTAGGGCAAGGTATTCTATCGGAAATGCTTATTTTAGCTGAAGTGATGCATTATTAAAGAGTGGCTACACTGGGAGGAGATGTAACAATGAAAAAGGAGGAAATATAACAATACTCTCTTCCTTCAAACTCTTCAGTGAGGCACAGACGTAATACACAAATAACCTAAAGTATATAAATTAGTGGGGTTTTTTTAATCAAATAAGGGAAAAGATTGTAATGGGAATGACTTTATGTTAGATAATTTGTAAAATGACAGATAAAAGTGTAAATCACACAAATACATTGAAATGGATATTCAGTACAAAACCAGAAGTGCAAAGCAAATATGTTGCTATTTACATGGCATGCATGAGATGTGGAATAGATTTGGAATATAAGACAGTAGTAGAAGATTAAAACAGAGAAATTGTCTGGCCAGAATGGCTTTAAATTTAAATCTAAGTGGAATAGCTGGGAAAACACTGGAAATTTGAATAATGGAATGTCAAAATGAGATTTATGTTCAAAGAATCAATGTGGATGCTGAGTGAGAACAGAATGAGGGATGAGAAATATGTGGGATGTGAGAACAAGGAAACTATTCCACAGGAAAGAGAGGACAGCAACGCTGGGAGTCATGCATATAATTTGGAGACAGTACCATCCGGACATGCACATGTTTGGGAATCTGAGCAAACAGAGGAGTTATGCTTTGTCACGTTTCTGGCCAGAGTACCTATGTGAGTAATGGTGCGTGTTACTGAAGTGGAGAGCAAATGGGAAGAACAGTTGTGGTACATTATCCGCTTAGGCTTCTTTGACAGAAATGAACAGGATAGAGATTCTGTTGCCACCTCTTAGGTATAATATGAAGTGTGGTCAGCCAGGGGGCTGGACAAAGGTGATGAGAACAGTGTCCAGATAGTTATTGTGACATATAAATTACAGAACCTTTACACAATATTCACAGCATGAATATACACAGAAATACTACAAATACGTACATGTATATTTTCATCAGTCTTTGTTTCATAGTATATCAAGCTACCCTATTATTTATTGGGTCATTTATCCCAAAGATTCACACAGAAAAAGTGGATGTTTTGATCAATTTTACATAGCTGATTGAACACAAATAATAATCAGTAATTTAATGAAGATAATTTATGAAATAAATGAAACATTAATGAAACTGGAAATAATTGTTCTACTTTCATGTTTTTGTTTAATGTTATTTTCATTGTTTTATTTTCATTTCACATAGTGTTTTTTTCATTTTCTCTATTTTTATAATACATAGATGATTTTAGCCCTTCATATATGATTTTATAGAAGAAACAACAACCAATTGTTCAACCATAGCAACTTTAGACTCTGAAATTAATTTTAAACACACAGTAATAATAACAACTTTCAAAGAGTGATTCTGACATAGATTGATGAACACAATGCCCTTGGCAAGTTGTTACTATCTGAACTCTTCATGTCTAATAACTATACAAAGTCTGACACTGCTTTGCATTTTTAAAGACAGACAGTGTCCTATAACAGAGCTTTTCTGACAAATAAAAAGCTAGATGTATTTATAATAAATTCCTTCCACAATTGAAATGGTCATCAAAAGAAAACTATGACTTGAATAAATTGCTTGGAAACTATGGATATTTGAGTTTTTTGGCTTAAACTTATTTGATGTCAACCACGATCTCTGCTCTGTATTATTATTATTTTATTGAGCTACCATTTTAGAATTTGTAAAACTTTATCATTTTAAGGATTTTAGACAATTCTTGACATACATAGAAGGCAAAAATCAAAAAAATATATAAACTTTTAAAACTCTTTTTGTAAGATTTTCTCTTTGGGCACAAGTGAGAGACAGAACAAAGATTTTTTATTGAAAAAAAAGTTTTTATTGGGGGTGAGACAGAGCTGCAGAAGAATGCAAGGGCCATCAGAGGAGGGGCTGGGGGCGGGCTTAGTGGTTTAAATTGGGGTGGAGTTAATATGGCAGAGGAAGTGTATCTCGAAAGAACTGGGGGGTTGTTGGTGCAGGAAGATTTTTGGACTAGAAGAGGAAGAGGATGTAAGTCAGTCTTGGAGGGACACCCTGTTATTTTGAGGCTTAAGGCTGTGTTGGATCACTGCCATGGCGACCCTGGTAGAGTTTCATATGGGTGGAAACTCATCACTTTTCACTAAGTACAGATTGGAAAAATTAAAAATGTGGAGTAGAAAAAAGGCAATTAGTAGGAGAATTCAAGTATAAATCGAGAAATATTTCAAGCAGTATTTCCTGGTAGGTGCAATATGAAAATGCAAGAAATATCGCTCTATTGTGTATAACGAGCTCAGAGCTCAGACTAATTTAGAAAATTAAATTTAACGTACAATTCCTAACTGGGAAGAACTTTATCTTGGGACTAAACATTTGTGATGAGCGCTGGAGGGAAAATAAAAACGTATGCAAGCCAAAGCAAATTCATCACTGTCCAAATAATGCTCCTGTTCCCCCAACAAATCTAAGTGTGATTCACTCGTCACTCGTTCACTATTTTTCAAGAACTGACCCCTTCTGGTAATGGATGCCTGCAGAGATTACAAGCAGAAATTGTTGAAAAGAACTTATATTCGCTATTGATGAGGGAGCTGGAGGACAAATCTTAAAAATTCATAAAAAGCTGACACTGTAGGAAAGCTAAACCTCTAACAATTTCTGTCCTTCCTCTCACTCTGAGAGGAAATTTTAGAAAAATGTATATTCAAAATAATTAACCTTTTTTGACATGGGTGATGTTCATAGGTGCCTTGGACCATAAAAGTTTAATGGTGATTAAATTTACAAAGGAAATTGCCAGAAAAAGTCTTTTAGGGGGATTATCAATAAAAATTCAGGTTTTCACACCCACCATCAAATTTTCAGTGAATATTGACAGTCGTACACACAGAAAGTAAGTATCTGAAACCTACTCAATTATTAACATGAATTTACAGTAAGAATTAGCAAAAGACTTCATTATTATAATAAAGATATATTTCAGGCAAAGTCTTTACCACATATGATATAATTATGTTTTATGTAAATGGACATTTAGGTCAAACCATCTGTGCAGTAACTCAACATAGAAAAATTTAAACATCCAATGCTTACCATAGCCCACTTTTTGATTCCAGAGGTGATGTATACTTTCCTAGCTTTAGAATAATTACTTCCTTGAATAAATTAAGCAAAAGAGAGTTAGATCTTACAGAGTCACCTTTCTACATAATGACACCACATTTCTGATGCATCGCTTACCCACACAGAGTACCCACAATAAACATAAGAATTACATGTCACAAACATCAACTAATAATAGTAATAACATAAAAATAAGAGAATGGGAGTTAGAGGCCCAGGGAGAGAGGTGTACGGGATGGGGATTGACACGCAATAGAGCTGTGTTATACAGATGTGCCTGCTTCCTAAGAGGAATATAAACTACATGTGCTATGAAGAAGTATTAATACAGTAAAATTAAATTTAAAACACAGAAAAAGATTCACACAATTTTGCACCTATGTGAATTTTAAAGCAGGAGAAAAGGATTACATTTAGTTCTTAACCAATGTTTAAATATAATGTCAAAAACTTCTTCTTAATTATTCTTTGTAATTGTTGTTACTGATCAGAAATGCTTCTTGAGGTGGTGTCCAAAGTTTACAACTAATAATTTGAAGAGCTCATGTTGGAAAATAATGAAGGCTGATGTTCAGTTAATATTTTCTAATGAATATCATTGTTATCTCCTTTCTATGAATGATTATTCATGATCATTCTAATAGGAGGAGAGATTAAAATTCAATACCAAAATAAACTTTAAAAATTGTTGAGTTACTAAATGGTGCTGCAGCTAACTTAATAATTTTAAATGTCATGAAATTTAAGTTTATAGCCTTCACACTACAAATTATTTGTTGTAGTTGTGGAAGTTAAAATACGATGTCAAATGAGAGCGCTTATGTGCATTAGGCTAACGAGACAGAGAAGGCAAATCTGCATGTGCTCCTGTGTGTCAAGTGCGGTGCACACGTCTGAGTATGCGTAAGGGCTCGTACATGGAGCAAGTGCATGAGACAAGCTGTTGTGCATGTACTGCCCAACTCATTATTGTGTCAAAATAAAATCTGTAGCTAAGGAGGCAGAACACTTCTGCATAGAGATCTGTGGTATAGGTTATGGCTACAAATTAGGTTCATGCAACGATCACATTCACCACAGGGAATTTGCACCTGTAACAATATACTTTGACTTGTCCTTTCTTTTTCCTTCCATTCCCCGCTTCTTTCTTCAACTCCTCTTCCCCTAATTTACAAAGCATTGTTTTCTCTACCCCTATTTTCTCTTGTCCCTTCCTTACCACATGCCCCTCCCTAGTTCCCCTTTCCTTTTGAGCAGTTTCTTCCCACTTCACCATATCTCTTTGCGCCTTTTGGTTCTTAGTGACATTTTCAGGTTCGCACACCTGTGAGACTATGTGATATTTTATATGTGTGTCTGATTTATTTCACTTACGAGTAGGGTCTCAAGGCCCATACTTTCAGCAATAAATGTCATTTAAAATCTTGTTAATGAATTTCTTTAAGGTTTCATGCAAGCTTCCTTGAGCAAGTGACATTTGTAGTCACTCAATCCCTAAACTAAATGGGAGAGAAATATACTTTTGCAAATGTGTACATGCATAGAATGCTATACACTACCGTAGTGTGTTTTCAACCACTTTTCTGAACAATTTTGGTGCGTCAAAGAAATGTATCTCTTTTCTGCAAAGCCCATTTTTATTTTGCCTGCAGGACTCATTATAATTTCACAGAAACATGTCTGACATCTGCAGTCATTCTTGAACAGCAACTTTCTGTGATCCCATTGTGTCCCAAATATTTGCTTACCATCACATTTACCATATATACTGAAATTAGTTAGTAACTTGTTCCAAACATAATTAGAAAATTCTACGTGCTCTAGAAAGTGCTTTGCATGTGCTAGGAACTCCGCTGTCACAATCATGAATTTTCATCATTGAATATACGATCTAGCACTTGCAAGGCACTCATAATTCTTGAATGAATGATGGTGCCTGGATATTCATTCACACACCTGCTTCCCCTGATAGAGATCAGCAGACATCACTTTGCACTAAGAGTTCAAATCGTAAAACTCTCTGCATGTTAGCAATTTCAAATGCAGAAATTCACAACTGATAGCATACTATGTCCCTTTTCACAAATCAGAATATTTTATATTCAATCATATAATGGGTTATGAATTATAATTTGGAAAAATTAAAGCAAGTAAAATGAAAAATATCTGTTGGAATTGAATTAAACTTAAGTAGAAAGTAATCATAGAAATCACAGTTAACTGAAGTTTTTAAAGGTTTGTGTTCTATTAACAGTTTAGTAAATTATTTGTTATATAACTATTTTTACCTCTTATACCTTCACATTTATAGTATATTTAAAAGTGAAATATTATTGTCTCCTTAAATAAAATGTGTATGAAATATACAAATGTGTATGTGTCACTTTTTCACAGCATGTTTTATGTGGTTCTCAGTTCATGTATGTTTTCCAAAGATTTTTTAAGTTCTATGTTTATTACACAGTATTATGTGAGTCACTCTGGAATTTATAGAAATAATGTAGGTTCTGTGTTCACAAACTATCTTAAATCTAGAGTGCATACCTGGAATTTTCTAAATCGGAACTTAGTATCCTAGTTCAGAGTATTTAAAATAAATGTAAACAATTTATGTTAATATTATCTCTTCTATAAAAACTTTAGTTTATAAAGATTATATTGAATTATGATCAGCTGTGTCAAGAGAATATTCCGTGGAATAGTTGAGGCTGTGGAATCTTGAGCACACTAGAGGACACAAATTTATACACAGACATATTGTCATTAATTTGTAAAATGACAATACTTTGTAAATATATTTTTATGCTTCCTATTTACAAAGTATTATCATTTTACAAATTATATTTTATAAAATGTTAGAAAAACTAAGGCCTGAAGCTAATGAAAAAGAATTGAGTTTGCTGTTAAAAAACTAAAATATTCAAAAAAGTAAGTGAAATAGGCTCTATGAGGAAAAGGACAATTTGAGAAGATTCTAAACATGCACATTTTACTTATAAGTTATTTATGGTGTCCTGAAGAAATAAGGAACTATGCCTGAAAAGTCATCTGCTCATTTGAAGTTTTGTTATTTCTTGAGGAATAATTTATTAGCATTGTGTTAATGTAACTTTAAGGAAACCAACATGGAGGAATGAAAGCAACAGGGACAGATTGTTGCTACTGAGGTGGGAAATAAATAACAGCACGAACAATGTAAACTAAACTTAATAAGACATATCAGTGTATCTGTTGGACTCATTTCTAAATAGTGTGATTGCAAAGACATTCTATTCTACATTCTGACAGTCTTATCTCTGCAAAGCTAAATTTTTATTATAAAGTTAATATCATAAAAATGTGCTACATAAGCTTTTGTTCAACTTTTAGATGCGATTTGTAGGCTCAGTTATATGCAATTCAGAACCCTGCTGACCAAGATATTTTTACACGCTCCAAACGTTAATTAACCCACATTTTTATTTTTTTCCTTTGGCGGTACTGGGGATCGAACTCAGGACACTGCGCTTGTTAGGCAGGCGCTTATTCCACTGAGCTATATCCCCAGCCCAAAACAGTTTTTGGGATAAGGGGCAACGTGTTCATTTACAGAAACTATGTTTCTTTTTTTTTTTTCTTTTGGCGGTACTGGGCATCAAACTCAGGATCCTTCGCTTGCTAGGCAGGCGCTTATTCCACTGAGCTATACACCCAGCCCTAATCCACAACGTTAAGAAATGGAAATAAGAGGGCAAGACAAAGCTGTTTCCTTTACTACTATGAGCTAGTTCAGCATTTAGTAAGAATATATCATGAAAACAAATTAATAAAACTACTGAAGTTTCAACATGTTTTTCTAGGAAGTTTATTTATCTTTAATTCCAGTTTTGATGTTTATTGGAATATAAACTTAACCATTGTTGAAGGTGAAATAGAGTTACTATTATTTACTTCATGGGCAAAATTTAGGGTCAGTATTATAGAAGGATAAATTGAATTTAAAAGGTACAGGATGAAGAGGAACTGAAAATCAGCAAATTTCCATCTGAGAGGTAAAGGCTCTATCTTTAAAATCTATAAAATCAGGAGCTATTCTGATCTCTATTTTCAGCAGCAAACAATAAACTCTACCATTGTTATGTTTATGCTTTTTAAAAGGAAAACAATTGGGATGAGGAAAGAGAGAAAAGAAGGGATATATATATATATATATATATATATATATATATTTGTGTGTGTGTGTGTGTATATATATGTATATATATGCGCACGCACACACACACACACATACATAACTCCTAAGATAATTGTACAACTAATCTCTATTGGTTTATTGAAAGGAAGAGTTAATGTTCAATTGTTTTATCAATCTTGCATCCCGAAAAGGGATTATGATATAGTACCTCTGAGTTCAATAATTTTAAAAAATAAGCATTATAAAAGCAATATTGTATGTGATGTAAAATATTTTGCTTATGGATTTCAACATACATATTTAACTAAAGGTTTAGTTCCTCAATAATCTCACCCAGATATTTGAACATTATTATGCGAGTACTTTTTTATTCTCTACAAGTTAGCTTTGAATTTATTTCAGGGAATAATCGTTCCCACCCTCCTTCCCAAAAGCACACAGTATGATGTGTCTTTGAAAACACTTGAAATAGGATAGACTGTGTAATAGTAGGCAATTTTTAGAAACAGTACTGATAGGAAGCGAATATCCTATTGTGTGAATAAAAGAATAAATAGCTTATGTAAAAAGACAAGTGCAACTGAAATATATTTGATTAGAATTTTCTACTTAGAATTTGTGCATCTTGGAACTGCTATCGGAAAGAATTATCAGCAACACTGAAAGCTAAATACACAATTAACCAGAACGTTTTCAAAGTCAGAGGCTTAGATCTGATCATATGAAGGCCTTTCTGATACCGAATATTACTCTGGTTGTGTATTGAAATGGCAATATTTGAAGCTTGTGTGTTGGAAGAAATGCATTGCTCCCTAATTCAGAGAAGCAGAAATGCCTTAAACTGAAAATGAATAAGCAATGGATTAAATATTTTAGGGATTGCATTCGAGTGTTTCTTTTGAATCAGTTAACGAAGGGAGGATGGAGGGACATTCTCTCCCACTAAAATGTGGTGCTCAGGAGTCTTCTTCCTCAGTAAATTAGAAGTCTGTAGTTTTATATCAAAGTAAATGTGTGAGTCCTTGACTTTTAAAGGATTGTTTCTACTTTAAGTTCTCTTTCTCTTTTGCGTCCTCTTTTTCCCTTTCCAAGCAGTTTGGCAGAAGTTGAAAATGAGTTGTACTAGATCAAGTCAAGCCTGCTGCTGAGGAGATCATTGATTGGCCTGCCCTAGGCCCTGACAGAGCTGTGTGTAGTAACATAACAAGAATGTGAAAAAGTTTTCACTCATTGAAATTTAGGAGTTGTTTTTCCTCAAATAATTCTCTCATCCTATGCCTCAAAGTTGTGCTACAGCACTCACACTATGATAGTCTGCCACAAGCACTGCAGTGCACTTTCATCCAAGAGTCTAAGAACCTCAGACTGAGAACTTTCAGTAGTAGTAACAGGTACAGGAGTTTGTTCCAGGGCTGGTCCTTGTGCACCAAACATTGCTGCAGAAACTCAGTGTGATAGTAATGAAAAACAAATGCTTTTTCTCCTTGTATAAAAAAAAAAATCCATTGTTTTTGTTTTTCTCTGATTGGTCATCAGTTTCTAGATGTGAGTGGTCTCAACAGGTCCATACATCCAATGAATCATCTATATGGACCAAAATGCAGGCAAAATGGTCTCCTATAATGCATTCTGCTCTCTTCAGATGATCAATTTCTAATATTTTAGATATAAAGTACATAAAGTTATGCTGTAAAATAGCAAAATTCTACAATTACATTACCATAGAATTTGGTTAAAAATTTTTTAGTAAATTTGATAAACAAGTACCAAGAAGTACCATATATCATTAATCATAAATCTAAAGAGTTGACAAACCATGTTTGAAACTACAAGATCTGTAAAAGCATATCAGGAATATGAAAATACTTTATACTTAGGACCAAAATCCTGCCTTGTGGTAATAATAACATTATTTTTTTCCTGACTTTCTCATTACTTTCAATCTGTCAATATTCCTATGAATAAAAATAAGAGCATAATTTACATTTTTTAGAGCCCTAGTGCAGTGAGAAACCAGTATCCTAAGGAAACTGACAGCAGCGTTAACTCCATACATCAGGTCATCAGCATTTAAACCCCTGGCGGGGAAAAGGCTCTGGGAAATAATTCTGGAGGCTCAAGGAGAACACATCCCTAGGGTTGGTTCCCACTAAGAAGAATAACACAATTGTGATGAGTTCTGGGAAGTTCAATTACAGCAATAAACAACAAGAGATTTTCCGCCAATTTGAAACTAATGTAGTACATTATGAAGAAAAACGCAGTTGCACAGATAACATCAGCCTGAAACTTGAAGGTGCTGCCTAAGGGGAGACACTAACAAATGGGCTTTGCGGTTCAGGCCCCAAGGAAAGAAAGAGAAAAGTGACAGAGAGAAACGAGGAAAGGGACAGGATTACCCTCTCTCGTGCTCACGCTGGACAGCTAATACTGTGGGCTGCACTTTCTCAGAAAGCACAGCATTTAATAAAACATTTCTTCATTAATCTAAATAACAGGACATAAGATGTCAGGTTAAGGGGAAGAAAGGAAGCAAAGGAATGTAGCAAAAAGGGAAATACCAGTGAAATAAGAAGATAGACATTCTAAGGGAACTAAAGCAAGACCTGTTCATCAGAGCTTCCATCTCCCACCCTAACCGTGTCTGTGTCCAACTCCCATTCTTGTGTTCTTATGTTCTGTATTGCCCTGTTGTTAAATTGGCCGTCGGTCTGTGACTGTAAATGTAAACTCTGAAGGTATCAAAATAAATACCCTTAGATACACTGAAAAAGAAACCATAGAATTTATATCAAGGATATTTTATGAAAGGCTACCCAAAATTATGAGACTTTCATATGCACTATTCAGCACTGACAGTTCCAAATAAATTCAAACATTGAAATCTCATTTCAAAATTTCAAAATTATTGTACCTAAAAAATAATATATTTCACTCTGTGAGGTGGAAAAAAATTTTAATTTTGACCCAGAGGTGTTTCAGAAGATGTATTTTAACATATTTCTTCTATCTTATTTGATATGATAATGTGAGTAGCATAACACACTTTCCAGTTTGCATATTCCTAAGATGTTGTTTCAATATGTTTTAAAGTATAGATTTCCTTATATGCATGAACATATTTAATGGCTAGAAAACTATTTGAAATTTTATAAGATACATATAAGTAAATTGATAAATACATGCCTTGATCTAAAAAAGTATTACTTCAAATGTTGTCTTGCTTAAAACTTTTAAATCTTTTTCCAAAGGAATGATAAAATGTTGTTTCTTTATCAAGAAATATCAACATACTGTCAAGCAGCTATTGTATTATTAACACATATTTGCAGTACATACTGATCACATTTATCTTGGGGAGGTAGTATGTGTACATAATGCATCTTGGTTTTTTTTTTTTTTTCAGTACTGGGGATCGAAATCAGGACCCTGCGCTTGCTAGGCAAGCACTTATTCCACTGAGCTACATCCCCAGCCCCACATAATGCATCTTAACGCATCTTACCTCCCCTTACCCTGCTTTCCGTGCTCCTTTTGTGCATACTTTGGTCCTCTTCTCATTTGCAAACAACTCTGTCTCCTTGTTTCTTATTATCTATGTTTTATTTTGAGCTTTAATTTATTTGAGCTTTGGATTTCTCATAAGGGATTGTGAGTATGATTAAATAGGTAGTATTTTTATGGAACAATTTTTAATCATGATTACCTAGATTTTGCCCACTAAAAACTGTATAGCTCTGCTTGCACTGCAACAACAAAATATCCTACATTAAATGACTTGCTAAAGAGCAAAAATATTTTTCTCTCGTTTCTGGACCCTAGGTACAAAGGCAAGGTGCCTGCAGAGATTAGTTCAATGTGTACTTTCTTACTGGCTTGTGGAGAACTGTCTTCTGCCTGCATATCTCTATAGATGTTTCCGTATTTATGTGGAAAGTTGTTACTGTAGGTTACAAAATCAAAGTTCATAGGAATGGTCTAATACTGAGGATTGTTGTAGGTTATTAGTAACTCTGTCTGCTCCCACTCCCAAAATATGGTCTCAGCATAATTCCCAGAATTTCTGAATAAGTTACCTTACTAGCAATACAGAATGCAGACATAAATAAGTTAAAGACCTTGTAATAGGCGGGTTGTTGTAGGTGGTAATGAGCCTGGCGTAATCACAATGCTCCTTATATGAGGGAGGCAGACAGTAAACGTCAGTGAGGTGGTGTGAGGTTGGAGCTGGGTGTATGAAGGAAACTAGACAGTGTATTCTTCTAGGTTAGGGAATGAAGGAAGCAGCCCCATCAAGCCTTAAGGTGGGAAATTCAAGCTGGAAATTCAAGAACTAGACTTTTCTCCCAGGTCTCCAGCAATAACTGGGATCTGCCGGCACAGTTACTTTATCCACAGTGAGGAGAATGCTGGCCTGTGAAAATACAGAACTTTTAAAAAAAGAAATGTGTGTTGCTTTAAGTTACTATCTATGTCATTGTTTTTTTTTACAATTGCAACAGAAAACCCATATAAGTGTGAACCAGAAGAATGAAGAAATCTTACGTGCTGGGTCATGAAACTAGTTCTGAGCAATGAGTCTTAAAAGTGTAGAAAGAAAAAGGAGGAAGACAAGACAGAGAAAGGGCCTTTGTGTGATATGTTTTGCAAGGAGTAAGAAGAGGTAATGCTGGAGGAGGACAGAAAAGTACAGCTGAACACCTGACACCGTATAGGTCTCAGTACCAGGACAGAAGTAAAGGACTGCTGAGATGACCCTGCTGTATGTAATCGTCTTTTCCTTCATCCCTTCAACAGGGAGTATTATTTTTCAGTCATGTCTTTTAAAAAGTGTATTAATGCACAAATTTTATCCCAGAGATTCCAAGTTCAGTGACTCATTTTATAAGTACGAATACAACGGCATTGACCCTGTCCCTGAGGATCACTCCATTTTCTAGTCATGTGACTCATCATTTGAGAGATATATATGTATGTCTTATTTTGATGAAATGTGTGCAGAATACACTGCTGTCCTAAAAGGGCTGCAAAGTTTACAAAAACTACAAGGTTGGAAGAACTTAATAACGTAATGTTTAATAACAATATATTTGGAATCTATAGATCCTACCAATCCTCACTGTTTCTGAGTTTACATGTTTGTGTCCTGAAGATAAAAAGATCAGCAAAGATTTATTAAAGAACCCCAGTAAAGCCAGGCCTCCCTCACTGCCAGCTGGCCATATTTCCTGTTTATTCCAGAAGAGATGGAGCTATTCCTTGTGTCAAGTAGACTAAAATAAGGGAAATATAACCACGCTTCCATCTCCCCATACCCACTTCCACAGCATCATTAATTTTAACTTTTATATTTTACATAATATATAAAATATTCCAGATGGTTTTATTTTTGCAAGAAAGTAAGGGTAAACTGTGAACCCATCTCATACCGTTTATGGACTTCTTCCACAGAAGCTGAAAAGCGGACACATTAGATGACAGAAAGCAGGCTGCAGGGATGCATTTGAATGAACAGAGGACAGGAAATAACAGCATAAATATTCCAGAAGGTAACAAACCACAGCAAACAAGCCAAGAGTATCAGGAAATAACCTTGGGAGTCTCTAGTCTTGGAAATTACCTACAGTCTACAGCAGTGGTGGCAATTTATGGCATGCGTATCCTTTGTTTTCCTTAAGACAAAAGATGTAAGTGTAGGAGCTGTTTTTTCTAGACAAAAACTTCAGTATTCAGATTTAATTGCAGTGTTAGCACTTTGCTATAAACAAGTGGGTTTGGGGTTGCCCTTTGGGCACCCATCTTGAAAAGTTTCAACATCACCATCCTGGGACCAAAATCAAAAACATAGTTGTAAATTTATCTTACAAAATAATTATTTTAACAGTCACCAGGCATGTTTCTGTCTTTTCCCAATAGGGCATGCTCCTGAACCAAAACATCATATGCAGGAGGCTGCTAGTCTGCTCTTCGTTCCTTTTTCATTTTATTTTATTCCTTTCCGTATTTCAAAGGCAACTCCCTGCGACAATTCTGAAAAGAGCTGAACTTGTGGGAGCATGATCAAATAATCACTATAACCAACAAATGTACTAATAAAAATTGTGTTTAAAATAGTAGAAGAGTCAGTGGATATATGAAGAAAGAGGAGAACATAAAGTTTGCTTTCTGATTTGTCTAAAAAATGACTGACTTCCCTATCAGATCCAAGTCTACACAAAATTATAAAGAAAGGTTTCTCTTGAAGAGTAAAATTTTCTCATGGAGAAGTAATGAAGTTGCCAGATACAACAATACTCTGGATAACTCATGCACGAAGAATGAAAATTCATGCCACAGTTTGCTAAAGCTTGCTTGCTAATAATCCCTCAGTACACATCCATGTATATAGCGGTGACCACACAACCAGATTTTTGTCACAAATGGACAACCTCCTCATCGTGGTGTGTACTGGACAGTAAAGTATTTTTGGAAGGAAAGTTCTGACATTAAAGTTCTAAAAAATCGGAGAAAAAAATGTATTCAAGAAAATTTAAAACGAACAAAATAATGAAATCATTTTTAATAGGTGTTATTGCTTCCATGATAGAAGTGAAACATATTAATGGAAGGAATAGGCTTGGAAATTAAAACCACCATAGCGGGAAAAGGAGCAGAAAAGAAAACTGGGGTTGTTTTCTAAAACTGTTAGTAATAAACAATTTTTTTCCTCTAAAAGACTTGAAAACAACAGTTTAAACTTTGTGGGCCCTATCATGTCTGTTGCAAGCACTTTAATCTGCAATTTTAGAGGGAAAATATCCATAGATGACATTTAAATAAAACAGATGGAGACTGTGAGCCAGTAAAATTTCACAAAAAGAGCCAAAAGGTAGAATTGGCCGACAGATTGTTGTTTGCTGGATACTGTCAAACAGAAAATAAAACAGCAAGAGAAAAATGATGGGAGGGAAATGCGAAATTTGAGGTTAATATCATGATTTTTTATGTAATATTAAAACCATTTCTTAGAATTCAAAAGAGGGAAATAAAGATCACCAAATGTTAGAACCGATTCACATTGAAGCACACATATCTCAGTGTTTGAAAGAGATTTCTAAATAGCTTTGAGAAATATTGCTTGGAGTACAAATCAAGAAATCCATTATGTATCAAATTATATAATTATGTTAAAACTAAATAATGTATCAAATTTAGAATGTTACTTTATATTATATGTGTAGCACATGAATATCTATGTATAATCTTACTAATTAAATTGCAGTAGCTCATTTTCCGTAAAAAACATGGCTTGGATTTAGATTTCTACTGAGCGCAGTTTTTCCCTGTACTTATACCTTCTGTTTGCTGATTTGCTTTCTATAATTTAGTGAACTGATCTGAAATGTCATGTATCAATTTTGTTTTAATATATCTCCATAAAGAGTATAAATTACAACTTTTGAGGCGCTAGGACAAATGAAAAATTGGTCATTATTTTGTGGTGCTGGGAATTGAACTCATTGAAGATCTACCACCAACCCACATCCCTAGACTTCTTTCTTTTCTTGTCCTTCTCCTCCTTTTGTTCCTTCTCCTCCCTTTTCTTTGCCGTCTCCTCTCCCTCCTCCTCCTGTACTTCCTCTTCTTTCTTCACCTCCTCCTTCTTCTTTCTACTTCATTTTTCTTTTTCTCATCCTCTCCTTTCCCTCCTCCTCCTCCCCCTCTTCTTCTCCTTCTCCTCCTCCTGCCTCCTTTTCTTTTGCTTTAATACAAGGTTTTGCTCTTCTGCACAGTCTGATACATGCAGTTTCCTGAGTAATACTTGGAATAGCAGGCGTGGGGCAACATATCCAGCTAAACTTGCTCTTTCTAAACACCATATTAAAAATTTAATATATGCTTTAATTTTCTTATGTGAAATAATGGTATATTATTAGTCACTGTTTTCATTGTGCTTCTGTTCTATCCTAAAATCCTTCTTCATATTTTTACAGTTTTGTTTGGTATTAAAAATGTTTTTAATTGATTATTTTAAAATATGTAATGAAGAAATATGAATTTTAGCCTGTCTATGCTTAATAAAATATAAATCTGTTGTCCCCATCTTTAGGTAAAATATGTCTTAGTTTTGAAACTAAATATTTCAGATATCACTCTTCCACTGAAATATCGTAGTTTGTTTAAATTTATGGAATGAAAAACTAATTAAGATATGCTATGACGAAAGTGCCTAATGCGGTGGAGGCCTTTGACTGGGCAGAGAGAGTGCCTACACAGGGCAGAGCCCGGCGGATTCCCGTGGAGACCCTGTGGACCAGATGGGGCCTCTAGGAGTGCCTTGGACAGGAACTGGGGAGACCCTCAATGGGGCAGAGCCCAAAAGTCCGCCGCAGTGACCCTGAGGACTTGACCCGGCTTCTGAACATGTTGCATGGAGGGCTTGTCAAGGGGGGAGTGACTATAGTGAACCTGATTCCCTGCCAATTTACCATTTTTAAGGATGGATGTTTTTCCACCTCCTGCCATAGCAATCTGTGAGCACCTATGTTTGTTGTTACAGTATAATTAGAAACAGCCATGTCTCTCCCCAGTGTGAGAACCTGAGGGAGTAAGTAAACCAAAAATAAATAAATAAATAAATGAAATACAGTTACTATCAGAGGGAAAATGACTGATTGGGTGGGAGAACTGCAGAGATGAGGGTGGAGAAAACTGATTAATCAAATGAGCCATCATCTGTATAATTGAGCAACAAATGTGAAAATAACATTAAATATTGCAGCATCCAATGCTAATTCCCTACTATCTTCTTTATAATTTTGTATTTCCTTTACTGTTTTTGTGTTAACCAATGCGAAGATAAAGTTATGTAATACAGCACCCAGTGATAATTCACTACTATCTTTTCTATAATTATGTATTTCCTTTGTTTTTGTGTTAACAAATGCAGAGATAACATTATGTAATACAGCATCCAGTGCTAATTCCCTACTATCTTCTCTACAATTTCGTATTTCCTTTATTGTTTTAGTGTTATCCTGTTTGTATGTGTCCATTTCTTTATCTTAAAGATAAAAAAAGTTATGAGCATATACCAACTCCCCTTAATCAAAGTGCAAACATGTATTTATTGATAAATTATTTAAAGATTCAAATGAGATAGTAGAAAGATAGAAATATGTTTCTATTAAAATTAAATTATATTTCTAAAATAATAATAGTAAAAGTGAAGCAGTTAAAATAAAAGTTTGACTATCTATATTTTAACCTTTGCCTAAATTATGTAAGTATTTTGTATTATACACATTTTAAGTTCAGCTGTACGATTTGTGTGGTAAGTTTTGAAATTTTGAAGAAAATAATTTTTTCATATGTACTGTTTGTTTTCCTAGTCTAATTTGAGAATATTTTGAAATTTTAAAGGTATTAAGGGATTTTGTTTCCTAATACTGAGGACTGAACATCGGGCCTTTGCGCTAAGCTACATCTGCAGCCTTATTTTATTTTGATGTTGTCACTCCAAGTTAGGAAAATGCCAGGGCTGGTCATTATTTTGCAACCTTAGGGCCTCAGCTGGCCAGAAAGTTGGAATTACAGTCCTGTGCCACCATGCCTGCTGTCTGGGAAAATGCGACATTAGAATGTGTTGTTATTACTTTATTCTTTTTTTATTCATTTGTTAAATTGTATATAATATGCGCGCTTACACAGTTTTAAGTATGGATGCGATTTATACCTTAATACACAAGTCTAAAGTGTTAAAGTGGCTCACCTTTTTTTGCATGACTGGCCCATATATGAATTTTCATCTCACAGTGATATTTTTTCATAATATCATCTTATTTCTTTCAAATATAAATAGGAATTGTAGCACTGCAATTAAAATGAAAACATTTTGGGTATTAGAATTCTTCCTGAAATATGATTTTTATATTCTCTAATCTATTAAAAGTACCAATTCAATTGCTTTCCCAATGCCAATTAAGCAGATAATCTTTGTATTTATAGTACAACATGCATAATACCCATAATGTGCAATGTTACAAAAATATGTTGGATAAAAGAACATAACTTAGAAAAACACATAGCAGAATGGTGTAAACTGTAGGATGTTTTGCTTGGAATATGAAAACACAGGCCATTTCTATAAGCACATTTTCACAATAGCATTTTATAACACTATTTAGTTATTTGTAGTAAATGTTTAACAGAAACTTGCTGCGAGAAAATGAACCATTGATATTATTTGTATTCATGGTGGATAGTCGTGCTGTCATATAATTAGCTTCCATATGGGTTTAAGCTGGTGTGTAATAATTGAACGTTAAGTATGAGTTTCCTGAATCTTTATGATAATGAAAAGGCTTTAATCTGTAATATAAATAATGGGGAGATGACATCATGAGATAGTGAAAAATAAAACAGTGTTAAAGATGTTGTTTAATGATAATTCTGATTAGAAAATAAGTGCGCCTATTAAGATTTTTGAGAGAAGGCATTGTGTCTATTAAAAATTCTTAGTGTTTGAGTAGGAGTGATTTTCTTAATGGTGAGGTATTAATTGATGAAATAGTCACTTGGATTTATGCCATTTAAAATGTTAATGGAAACAATTTCAAAATCCACTGTGATTCAAATGAACACTGATATTTATTACTATGTAATCAGAGCTGATTCTGAAGAATATTTATTGAAATAAATGTTTTATATTTCTATTAAGTTTGCTATTCTTAGATTATTGATTTTGTTAGTGAGCCCTTTGACAAGGAAAACAGTGTATGATTTAGAGCTTTTATATGAAAGGATTTGTTAATTATGATTTTAGGAAAGGAAATACAGTAAAGTATATTATAAAAAGGTTATAGTTATCATGATATTATACTGGCAAAATACGCTATCAAAAAATACAAATGCCACATGGGTGAAAGCGTTTCTGAATTTCATGTTTGTACATACAATATGGCAACTGAGGTGGTTTTGACTCTTATTTCGATTAACATTAAAACAGACATCACTGCTCAGTCTTAATTATATTTTTAGAATTCTAATGGACAAAAGCTATAAGTTACATGTGACTATTAAGCAAATGTTAACTGAAAACTAAAAATATTTCAAAAAATGTAGTTTAGAAATTTAATTCATATTTGGAATTATATGAGAAAATATTTTATTAAGGAAATTAAAATTGCACTATGAGGCTTTAATATTAT
The DNA here is from genome assembly GCA_004027595.1 of Dinomys branickii. Classification (NCBI taxonomy): domain Eukaryota; kingdom Metazoa; phylum Chordata; class Mammalia; order Rodentia; family Dinomyidae; genus Dinomys; species Dinomys branickii. The sequence goes on along the minus strand of PVLD010012344.1, from coordinate 41,482 downwards.
ATCACATGTGCATGGTAAGTATTAAATAATATATAAAATCACAAACATGCAGCATATATGTGGATTGTAAATAAAAGTTTAGTACACATTTTTGTTCACTAGGACTAATGTTGGGAGCATACCATGCAGTAAAAAGAAGACCGTCCTTCATTTGGTAGTTTTTCACTCTTCCTTTTAAATAACAAAGGAGAAGAGTAGAAGTAAATACAAGAGTAGCAACGAGTTTAGAGTCTCAAGATCAGTAGGTCAGATGTGTCCTTCCCCTGCTGGCTGACGATGACGTGGTAAGTACAGAATAACGGGTGGGTAGTTTTTTTGAGGACACTATCTTTGCTTTTTAAGTATTCCTCATAGAGCTTACACGCATTTTGTTTGAGGTAAATAGGTAGATGCACAAATACACACACAAAGAGTTTTTTTTTCAATTTTAACCTTAATAATATTTTGGTTAAGAAAATTATTTCTAGATTGCTGGAGATGGAGAGATAGAAAATGACATGAGGCAGAAATGTTAACTATCTATCTATATATATATATATGAAAAGAAAAAACATAAAATTTTAATAATGACATCCTTCAACATTAGAATTATAACTTTTTTCTTTAGTGTTTCTATTTTCTCCCAGGTTATTTTTAGATATTGAAAATTTATCTATGATATATGTATGTTGCATAGGTATCTATATATGATTACTAGATTACTTTATTACCATTTAAGTGATATGAGATTTATGCTGAATCTTTCTGGAATGTATTCATTTTCTCATTATTGTAGTATAGAATCAGAGCATGAACTTATAATGCTAATATAAAAATAGGATATTAAGAAATTCTTTCTTGCATTAGTGTTGATATGTTTACTGAGTCCTTTATGCATGCCTGAATCCACATACACACATACTCATACACAAAGTTGGCCAAATTGAATGAAAAGTACCTACTTTTTAAGCATTCAGAATTAGACTGCCTTGTCAGTTTGATACCAAAGGTATGATCTCAAACAATACCATCGTTAATATCCACATTAGCATAAACTCTTAACTGTGCCTAATGATACAAATGTGCCATGTAAAACAGAAACACAACAATCTCTTCTCCAAAGTCTCAGTAGCCTGAGCACTGCTAAAACTCCAAGTACTGGAGCCTATGAAAATCAAAGCAAACTGTAGCTGCAAATCTAAAACATGTAATAATGATAACCCAAAACATGTTACATTACCCTAAGGTACAATGGCACAGAATAAACATCTCCATGCTGAAAGGAAGGAGTAGGGAGGTAGCTAATAATCAGAGCAAAGCAAGATCAAAGCTGTGTAAGGCAAACTTTAAATCATCTAGCTTTGGTCTCACCTATCCTGTGTGAGTGCATTGTGGTAAGAGGTGAGTTTTACAGAGCTTCAGATGTCTCACCTCTCTCATCTGCAGCAACTCGTGTTCTCCATGGGGTTCGATTCAGTTGTGGCCTGTGGTTTTCCTTGCCAGATGATCTACACTGCAAATTTCTCCAACTTTCTGTGGTCTCCATTACCTCTTTGGCTTCTTTCACATAGCTTCACTCATCTAGCACTGAGGAACACACTGCCTGGTCCCCAAGAACTTTTTCTGAAGTATGGGTTGGAACTTAGAGGATCCCACAACTCTTGCATACTGGAAGCGTGGAAGATGTTAAGGTCAGCTGCCAATGAGAAGAGTGGTAGCTGGACCTCTGTGGCATATGGTGGCAAAGACATCTAAATGCCTCAATGAAGGAGCACGGTGAGTGATCACGGGGGATGTAGTACCTTAGATGTCCCCACTCATTCTATCTCTTTTCAGATGAAAATGTTTTTGTCTGCTTCTTGCCTTAAATTTTCAGTCTAATATTGCTTAAAAGCAGTCATCAGTACCAATGTCTCTGTCAGAGTTTAGAGTTCCCTAGAAATTTCCTCCAACAACCTTTAAATCTGAGTCACATAATAACTCTTAGGACAAGTTTCTTTGCCAAAGTGTGACACACAGAGCCTCTAGTCCAGTACCTAGTAAAGTCCCATCAGAAATTGCATGGCCTTGACTTTTCTGTCCACATTTTTATCAGCCTTTTAGTGTTCTGAGTTTCCACCAGAATTATCCATCAGGCTTCTTTTCTAGTATTTGGGAGCATCTGTAGCACACATCTCCAAATCCTCCCAAACATTCCCCATAGGACAGTGCAAAATGTTCTGAATCACATGGGCAGGTACTCCCCAGGAAGAACCTGACTTAGAGCACCCATATTTCAATAGCTTTTTCATGCCTCAATGACCCACTTTCACACATCCTGAAGTTTGCTTCACTAATACTTCAGGCACATCTCAATTTAATTAAGTGGATGATCCAACATAACTGCTACATATAACTTTAACTTAACTCAGACTATGAATAGGATTAAGCATTCCAATTTGAGTGGAAAAAAGAATATTCACTGTGGTACTTTTCTGCATTGAGAAGACAGTGTTCACACTTGGGACCATTGGCTTCATGATCTGGTCACTGTTTTAATTATTAAGCCCTTAGTTCTCAGCAACTAATCTGGGTGAGAGGATTGTTTTTAGACTTTATTTTATAAATCAGAGACTAAGATACAGGGAATGAAATTAATAAATTGATTACAAGGGAGATTAGAAGGGAATGAAGTACAAACACTATGTTAGACCTGATGATTTTACTAAATACATTGAATACTATTGTATGTAAATATTTTTAATATTGCTAGTATATTTACAATTTTTAAGGATCAGTTGAAAGAGCTGTCAGATGTTCTCAGAATAATATATTTATTTAGTCTGATTCTAAAATATTCCTTTGGCAAAATCTCAAAATATAGATATCTAACTTTGATGATTTGGTTTATAAATATTCAGAAATTTTGCACATTTCATATTCAATTTAAACTTTTTATGCAAACTCTCTCTACATTCTTAGACTTGTCTTTGATTTTCTTTCTACATAGATGGTCTTTACCTATAAATTTCCTAATAAATTATCTCACATGGGATACCTTGCCTCTCAATTTTACTTTTGCTATAAATACAAGACTATAGCCACATTTTCACACCCTGTTTTATATTTCCATTCATCTATCTTCTTAACTGAATGTGCTAGTTAAGAAAATAGTGGACATTGTTTTTTTTTTCCCGGGACCGGGGATCGAACTCAGGGCCCTAGTGCTCAGCGGCAAGCACTTAGCCCACTGAGCTGTACCTCCAGCCCAGAAAATAGTGAACATTGTTAATCTTTGTTATGGTTGATACATTGTGTCAACTTAGGGAGTCTAGAGGTTTAGCTGAGTGACTCAGGAGGAAGCCAGGGTGCTTACATTGTACACATCCTGAGCCTGTGGAAGAGAAGGGCATGGAGACTGTGTGAGAGCTACACACCCCCTGGGTGGGGTTAGCCTGTTTACAATATAAGGGAAGGAAAGAGGCTGCTTGCAGCCATTCCTCCCTTTTGCTGGTTGTTCTTGCTGTGCTCTGCTACCATGAACAGTTTGCCCTCTGCCATGTGCCACTCTGCCTCAGAACCAGGCAAGTATGGACTGAGACCTCCAGGAACCGTAAGCTAAATAAACCTTTCCTTCCTTCATTTTGGGTGTTGGATATTTTGTCTCAGCAATGAGGAAAAAGTAGTCAAGACAGAATTTGGTATCAGTGGAGTGGGGTCCTTGCTGTTACTATACCTGACCATGTGGTTCAAGAGCCTTTGGAAGTGGCTTGTAGGAAGAGTTTGGAAAGGTTTGGAGATGTCTGGTCAGAGCTCGCAAGACCAGAAGCCTGATGGAAATCCTGCCAGTAAAGACCAGGTTCGAGAGGTTTCTGTTGGGAAGGACTGCATTGGCTGTTGGCCTCCAGATAATGTATGTTATGACTTGGCAAAAATTTTGTCTGCATTTTGCCCATGTCCAGAGACTTTCCCTGAGACTGACATTAAAGGCGGCAGTGAACTAATTAATCTGGCAAAAGAAATTTCAAGGCAGTTGAATATTGGGGCAGTGGCATGGCTATTGTCGAGGGCTTTTAGCGAGATTTATATTGACAATCAAGAGCAAAGAGCCCAGAAAGATGATTTAAAACGTTGTGAGTAACAAAAAAACACCAATAGTTGCTGCTTTACATATTGATATTGTTGTTGTTGTTGCTGTTGTTGATGTTTCCCTGTTTTGTTTTTTGTCTTTGGATTTTTGGTTTTTGTGTTTTTTCTATTGTTGAGAGAATTGATTGTCTGACTAAATTTGCATGTCTGTATATGGGTTTATGTATTTACACTTCGAAGATATCAATGGATAAAGCAATGACCACTGTTGAGATCATATCACCTTGTCTATAGATTAGTTGTGATTGTACTATTTTTTA
>PVLD010012344.1:0-37015 GCA_004027595.1 Dinomys branickii | reverse complement strand
TAAAATAAAATAAAATAAAACGTTGTGAGTTTGGCCAGAAGGAAAGCACCACTAAAGCTGCAGACTGCAAAGATAAGGCTGAGGGGATCTCTATTCTGAGAAGGAAGCCAAAGAGCGCCATTTTCTAGAATGGCAGCAGTGGCCGCACCAGGTTCCAGAATGGAGGCGGCATAGACAATTTGCTCCTCAGAATTGGATTCAGTGCCCCCGCAATACAGGCACTTGACCCCTATGGCCAAGAGAGAGTAAAGTTTGGCTACTGCTGCAGGTGGCACTAGACCTTGGCATCATCCATGTGGCCCTGGCTTTAGGTGCAAGGAAAATGCAAGAGTTCTGAGGTTAAACAGGCTTCCACCCATATTTCAGAAGGCCAGTGAGGCCGGGCAGTGTGCCCCTGAGAAGGCCATGTGTGAGACTGTGAGTGTGAAGCAAAAGGTGCACTGGAGACCTCAGAAGTTTTGAAAAGCCAGAAATGTGGATCATCTGAGAAAAGCTGCAAGGGGCGAGCAAAGCAGGCCTAAGAGAGAAGCCATGGAGTCTGAAACCACCGGAAGTGTCACGGGGGTGGACTCATGCAAGCCCTTTGCAGCTCACAATGTAAAACATGTTGCTTTAGATGCTGGATGTGGAATTATAAGACACAATGTTAGCCCTGTTGGATTTTGGACTTGCTTTGGTCCCAATGCTCTGTATCCCCTTGTTTGTACCTTTGGGGATGGTAGTGTTTATTTTGTGCCTCTAAATGTTGGAGGTGTTTAATTTTCATTTGTATGGGGGCAAAACACTATGGTTCTAATATAAGCATGTCTTTGTGTCTCGAAACTGGTTTAGGGAAATGTGTCTGATTGCCAAGTTGACAAGGGGTGGAATGTTATGCTTGATACATTGTGTCAACTTGGAGAGTCTAAAGGTTTAGCTGAATGACTCAGGAGGAAGCCAGGGTGCTTACTTTGTTGAGCCTGTGGAAGAGGAGGGCATGGAGACTGTGTGAGAGCTACACACCCCCTGGTGGGGTTAGCCTGTTTACAATGTAAGGGAAGGAAAGAGGCTGCTTGCAGCCATTCCTCCCTTTTGCTGGTTGTTTTTGCTGTGCTCTGCTGCCCTGCACAATTTTCCCTCTGCCATGTGCCACTGTGCCTCAGAACCAGGCAAGTATGGACTGAGACCTCCAGGAACTGTAAGCTAAATAAACCTTTCCTTCCTTCATTTTGGGTGTTGGGTATTTTATCTCAGCAATGAGAAAAAAGTAGCCAAGACAATCTTATTACTTAGTTTTGGTGTCCCAGATATTTGACTGTAGAATTATGAATGATTCTATAAAAAATACTTATACAGTAGATATATCTATGTACAACCCTTCTTAACATTAATATTCTTATATTGTACAATACTCTTGTGTATAGTGTATAATATTCTTATACCTTGACATCTGTTATTGCTGTGGTGTTATGTTGTCAACAAGAAAATGATCATTCATGTAGTCTGGTATTGCAAAAGTGGGGTAAATATGCCCCTGTTTAGGTGACATTAAATTCTTTTGAACTAATGTTTTTAAAAATTAGTTGGTAGTTTTGCAAAGTGCAATAACACTGCTATTAAGAACTTATACCTGAAAAAGCATACATTCCCTTTGGCTTGTTATTTTTCTTAGATGAAATAACTGTTACATAATTTTACTGCATGAACATATACATATACGCACATGTATTTAGATAAATGACTGTATAAGTATTTTGTATAGAATCATTCATAATTCTACAGTATTTTTGAAATCAGTAAAACTCTTGCAGTAAGTACTCACTGTCATCATTTGGAGTAAATAACTACATACTTCTTTTCAAATTTTTAAAGCCTTACCTTTTTTTTCCCACATGTTATACCTAGGTGAATGTCTAGTGCAGTGTTGCTTACACTGACTCTCTAGTCAGTTTGCTTACACTGAATTGTTAGATTTTAATGGGTTGTTGCTCTTGATTCTTATCACCAGCCTAAAGCTTTTAACACAAAAAATAAACAATTTATGTAAAATTTCAATGGATGTCCCTTGAAACTTCAGATTCAATTTTTCAAAAATGAATTTATTGTTTCTGTCATCCCTACTCATCCAAATGTATTATTCTTCTTTGCTTTCTACATCAAAGTATAGAAACAACCATACACCTATCTAGTTCCAACTTAAAACTTGTTGAACTTGTTGAGAAATGGAAATATTTCAGTTTCGGATTTAATTAAGTCTATCTTTCAGAGGTTGGATGTGGACAGGTTAAATGAATAACAATGATGATAAGAACATATATAGGAAAGGTCTTCATAGATTTTAGGGGAGAATTAGGTAGAAGACAGATTAGAAAACACTAAGTTGAAGACTAAAGATGACACTGGTTAAAGGATAGGAAACATGTTGTCTTGGTTATTTTCTCTTTTTGCTGAGACAAAATACCTGACACCAAAAATTAAGGATGGAAAGGTCTACTTAGCTTGCACTTCATGGAGGTTTCAGTCCATAACCAGCCGGCTCCAAGGCAAAGTGGCACACGGCAGAGAGCAATAGTTCATGCCAGCAGAAGATGGCAAAAGTAGCAAGAGCCAAAGGGAAGAGTAGCAAGAAGCAGCCTCTTTCTCTCTCTTACATATGCAAACTGTCTGCCCCAGAGCAGGTGTAGCGCTCACACCATGAATCAATTATAAACTCCAGAAGCCTGCCCCATGACTGCATGAGGATTTGGGATACCCAGGACCAAACGGCAACATTCCACCCCTGGCCCGCCAAAGGCTCACGTACATCCCTTCATGAAAAGACATTTTAGTCCATCTCTAAGAGTTGCTAAAATCCTAACAGTTTCAGCATTACCAAAAAGTCCAAGTCCCAAGTCTCTCCAAGATGTAAGGCAAACTCTAAACTCTGAGCCCCTGTACAAATGAAGTCAACCACTTCCAACATTCAATGGCACAAAAGAAACGTTATCATTCTAAGAGGTACAAACAGTGGGATACAGAGCATTGAGACCACAGCAAGTTCAAAATCGAGCAGGGCTGACATTATGTCCTGTATTTCCATGGCCAAATGCAGATATCTGAAGCAACTTGTGGCACACTGTGAGATCCAAAGAGCTTGCATGGCTCCAGCCCTATGGCACTTCCAGTGGTTACCACTCCCATGGTTTCTCTCTTGGGCACAATTTGCTCCCTCCTTGCAGCTTTCCTCACGTAATCCATGTTCCTGGCTTTTCCACACTTCTGAGGTCTCCACTGCACCTTTTGCTTCACACTCACAGCTTCACACACTGCCCTCTCAAGAGCACACTGCTGGCCTCTTAGGCCTTCTAAAATCTAGGTGGAATCATTTTTGATCTCAGAACTCTTGCATTCTGCATGCACCTAAAACAAGTGCCACATGGATGATACCAAGGTCTACTGCCACCTGGAGCAGTAGCCAAGCTTTCTCTTCTCTAAGCCATAGAGATTGAGTGCCTAGATCACTGGCCACTCTAAATCCAAATCTAAGGAGCAAATTCTTTGTGCCACCTCCATTCTGGAACCTGGTGCGGCCACGACCACCATTCTGGAACATGGTGCATTGTGTGTTCTCAAAACAGTCTTTCACATTTGCAGCTTTTGAGGTTTTAGAGATTTGCTACTTCTTGTGATATCCTCAGGTCACCTTTTCCATAACGAAACCATAACAAGTTCTAAAGACTAAAAGCAGAGCACTGCCTTTTAGGCTGCTTGGAAAAGAACGAAAGATAGAAAAAGACAGGAAGCAAGCAAGCAAGAAAGAAGAGAAGGAGTGCAGGAGGCCGGGAGAGAGGAAGCAAAGAAGGTGGCTAGCATCAGGTGAGTGAATGGAGGAAGGGAATGTTTTATCTCATATAAGAAGCATTTGAGAAAACTCTGATCCTAGTTAGGAAAAAATAAAATACCATAATATTAACATTACTGATAAAAGAAACAGACAGGATTACCAATGGCTAAATAAATTCTGTAAGCATCGATACCACATAGTGAAAACAACAAGCCTATGGATTTATAAGTAAAAATGAAATCAGAACATATTACTTGAAAAATACAAAATAATGCATCTTGGAATTGCTTCAGAAACTATAAATGTTCTTTATAAAAATAAAATATTCAAAACCTAAGACAGAAAAGTAGGTACAAATACACAAACTTAGAACTGAAAGGGGAATTATATTCCCTGAAAGAGGAAATTAAAAGAACCATAAAAACACTTTATAAAATCTTATGCAAGTGAATTTTAATATCTCATTGAAAGAGACAATTTCCTGGGGAAAATGTAAATTAGAAAAATATGTCTCAGGAGAAATCCAAAACCTCTGCAGGTTCTAAGAGTGGAAGGATTTGGAGCAATCATGGAAGCACTATTCTCCAGGCCATTCCCCAAAGGGATACTTTGTAATATATTAGCGGATGAAATATTTCATTTCTTCCTCAGGGAAGACACATCTGACATTATATAAATTTACCAGGGTTTGATCTTCCAGTTTCCAAGCATCTTTCAAACGACTGCACTCGCCCTCATTCATGTTTCCCTAGCTTTCACAAGTTCTTGATATACTGAACAATTTTGAAAGAGGCAGTGTTTGACCCCAGAAAGAATTGCGGTTTTGTTTGCGGTTCATTATAATCAAGATGACATCTTCTGGTGAGGTAAAAGTGGGCAGTTTAGACACACCCCCTTATAGTGTTGTCTAAGCATTGGGATCCTCAGTTGTCCGGCATCTCTTCTGCATGTGTGGCAGGGGTGGGGCTCATTCCAAGGCTCTTGATCGTCCCCAGGGGCTTCAGACATTAAGGTAGAAAGCGTAAACACTAAGCCCATGGTGCTTGCTGTGCTATGGTAATTTCCTTTTTTATTCCCTTAAAACTAGTAGTTATATGTTACTTTTTAATCTTTGAAAATCCTTAGCTAGGTAATTTATGAGCTCGTAATGAGGTAAAGTTTGAAAACTTTCATACAACTTCCCACTTTTTCTATACATTTTCCTCTATCTGGGATAAGTTCTTCCCTTATCGTGATTGCTGGCACCTCTTTACCATCATCTTACTTGACATTTGCCTTTCAAACCTGATGGTTGCCACCACGTGTTCAGATGGCACCTTTAATATTTTATCTTTGAGATTACCTTAAAATTGCCTGTGCAGGTTTATCTGTTTTGCTGATTATATCTTAATGAGTATCAAGTTGGAAATCATCTATATATTCTGATATCTAATATGATATCTACAATATAATATCTAGCACTCAGTAAAATTTGAGGAACTATTACCTATGTATCCATAGCTACATCTGATATACCAATTGTCTAATAAAATTTAACATTTTATCTATACATGTGTAAGGGAAGGAAATATGTTTCCATTTTATTGTTCTACTATTTTTCTTAAAGAAAGTTGCTGTGGATTATTACTTCTTTTCAATTGTTTTATGATTTACTTGACTTGCTTTTCCTTTTTTAGGAAAATGTGTTTTTAAAGTTTGTATGTGTGATGAATGTAGGTCTGGAAGTTGGAAGGCTTACTTTATATCTTTTTCTTTTTATGCTGGTACTTGATAACATGTCAGAAGAAGAGTAATTTTAAAAATCTGAATATTTAGGGTGCTTTCTTGGAGTTAAAAATGGCAGTTTATACTCTAGTTTAAAAGAATCATTGTTTAATAAAAGATATGGAAAAGTAATGATGGTATTTTAATTATAAATCAACTTTAAATGTTCAAAAAGTTTCATGTACAGACTATGGAACATATTAATAAAAGTTTGAAATAGTAAGCTTCACCTGAGACATTTTCTATCAATACTTCTTTCGCAGGATTCCTTCACTTGAATTGTGTCCACTATTCACAAGCACCAAACAAAAGCTACTTATAACTGATGTTAGTATTTTAAAGCCTGGCATAGGCAGGATTCAGGAGAAGATGCTCAGAACCACCGTACATAACTATGATAGGGAAGTGCTTGAGAACATCACTGAAATCCAAATATAAACTTTATGTTAATCTGGAGGAAACACGTTTTCAGTGAGAGTGCTATTTTAAAATTTGCAAGGACAGCATAGCTATTATTTTAAAATCACAGTTTTGGTTCTGATCATCTCAGAGTGGTGTACATATATTAGAGAATTACAAAAAAGATGATAGAGAATCTCAGACTCAGTAAGAAAAGCAATTCATCAGAGAGAGAAAATTACTGAAGAGGTAGATGGGTATAAAGAAAAATAAAATATGTAAGTACCATTTTTCCTGATGTTAATAGACTCATGTGATGTTGCCCAAATGATTTTCAGTTTAACATACCCAGAAGGATTTTATGTGAGCAATCTATATATAGTCATTGAATGATAATGAATAAGGTAATTTCACAGTGCACATCAGGAATAATATGTTTCTGGAACTCCAAAAGGACATTTTTACATTTCCATTGCTTTAATTATTCTAAAACATTATGTGCTTCTACACTACACAGTGAAAGTGCTGGCTACATGATAAGATTGAGAGATTTCGTTCTTTTCAAACAAAAGCTTTACCTCTTTTGTGTGCTCTCAGAAACGTGTTCTCATGTGCTTCAAATTATTGATCTCAGTGGTGTTAGCTTTTTAAAAATATCATATTTACTCTCAGTTTTCCTAACTATTAGGCAAGTGTGACTGCTCATAATCACCAAGTTTTAATGATTATTGTTTTTCTGTCTAGATGTATGCAATTCTTCTTTTTGTTTAATATTTGAGGACAATCACCATTAAAAATGCAACTGAATTTATGACATATATAAGAAAGTATTTTGTCATTATCTTTGCAATTATATGTTTAAATAAGAGTGTTCTATTTTTTAAAATGGGAGTATTTGAAATTCAACTCTTAAATTTATTTACAAGGATAATATAAATTTTAATCTTTGTATTTATGTAACATTTTACTTTTCCCCTGCAAAATGCATACTTTGAAACTATGAAAGTCTACTTTTATGTTTGCTTACCTGTAATATTTCCTGTGTTAATTATGAAATTAACTTATCAAACAAGCATTTTAAAGAGTTGTAACATTTCAAAATATTGGTGATGCAAGTTTTGGCTTATTTTCTGCAATGTGACAGCAATTTGTTCCAATGGCAGTGAGATATTCTCTGAGGATCCTTCTTTTGCACAATCTGTATGCAACTTGCCCAGTGAAAAAAATCAGTGTACACACAGGAACTCTGACAGTTTGTTATCAACATTTTACAGAGCCTAAAATCAAGCTGAAAGATAACCTCTTGAAACTCAGAGGAAAGTACACACTTTACATTTGCCAATCATTCCCTCTCACTGGACACAAAGGCAGAGAATGCCCTTAAAAATAGGTGCTTTCCTATGAATCACTTCCCAAATGAATGTCCTGTTAGAAGAAAATCCTATAAGAGAGTGAGACAATGCTTTTGACTCAATTCCTCAACAAAATACATCAAACGCACACATGCTTTTGTATGGCTTGTATAACTTGATATTCTGAGTCATCACTTGTACATCATGCTTGACCCTGATGGAAAGGGAACTGCTACCGAAAGAAGTGGGAGGCAATTGAAGTTTATCTGTTTTAAGACAATTCTGTATGAAATATGTTCATCTGTTTTTGAATGATGAAATACTTTCTTTGTCCCAGACGTCTTAGACAGCTTAAATTATTTAATCTGAAATATATTTAAACAAGCAAGGCTTCATTAGCCTCACTTTAGAATAGAGGAAAATATGAATTGCAAACGTCAGCCAACTTTCAAAGGTCACATATGCACAAAGTGAAACAAAGCAATCTAGACTATGGTGGTGAGGCAGTTTTTCAAAGGCATAAACTACCTTTCTGACATTTTATTTTTACTTCTGTTTATTTTTAAAGATAAAGAATGAAAACACATTAAGAAACAAAGAGACATAAAACAACACCCAAACAATAGAAATAATACAGTTTCAGACAAGGTGATAGAAAATTAACAAGACATTGTATTACATATTGTTATCTTCAGTTTGGTTACTCAGTTAAACAAATATAGGCAATTAAGATCAGTCAAACAATTAAACATTAACGGTTCCTTTCAATAAAGGAACCGGGGCTGGGGATATAACTCAGTGGCATAAACCCCTGCCTGGCAAGTGCAAGGTCCTGTGTTTGATCCCCGGTACTGCAAAATAATAAAAAATAGAAGTCAATAGTACGACTCTCGGTTATCCTGTGTGTGTGTGTGTGTGTGTGTGTGTGTGTGTGTGTGTGTGTGTATACATATTTTCCCCCTTCTTTCTTTTGCTCTTTTCCGTCATCCTACTTGTTTCCTCCCTCTGAACAGTTTCCCTTTCACAATATTGATTTTACCTTTCAGATTTTATTTACTCTTTCAGGTTCCTACACCAGTAAGACAATATGGTGTTCAGTCTTCTTGTTGTAAATCCTGGATTTTGAAGCAATCTGTTGTAGGTGTGACTGGTTATATTTGGTTTAGAAACAGAGACACAAATGAGTGTGTAACACTGTTTAAAGTACGAAATTGTTTATTTGAAAAGTTCATGTTTGGAGGTGGGCACGGGGTGCATATGTCTAATCACAGCATTCTGAAAGCCTGAGGTCAGAGGAGTCCAGTGTTGAGCACAGCCTGGGAAACGTAGTGAATTAGCAAGACCCAGTCTGAGATTTTAATAGGAAAAAGACTAAAAGAAACTGAAGATGCACGTCACGCAAAGGCCCTGGAGTCTATCACAAAAAAAACAAAACAGAACATAAATACTAGTACGGTTCTGAGTAGTTTTCTTACCAAAATTAATGCTTATAGGGAAAAGTTACTCTTTTTAAATAATTGGTAATGTTATGTAGAAATCATACAATAGCCTACATTAATCTAATGTCCTGCTCTTAAAAATATATAAACAAACAAACAGAAGAAAACAGATCTTTGGAAGGGAAGGAAGATGACAGAATTAAAGTTTTCTATAAAATTTAAGTGCAGAGATTTCTTGGCTGTCCTCTTGAAAAGTTGCGATGGCTTTCTGAAAATGTGAAGACATGTAAGCAAACGGACATCATGGCTTTATTAAGAAAATATTACCTCATGGTCAGCCATCTGGTTTCCAGAAGTCGTAAGGTTAAAGTAAGATGATCAATGAGATAAAAGTAGAGGTTTGCAATAGTATATGATTTCTGTTTGCGTGTGAACAAAGCTGTGTATTTATAACCTCCACAGTGTTTCTGCATAGAAGGAATTTTAAAAAGTGAGTAACATTGAAATATGACATTGTTTATCAAAGAGATTGTGCTAAAGCACAGAAAAGGACAAATCTACACCGGCTATGTGAGCACTTTCTCAGTTTTAGCTAGTTCTATTTTTTCGCAGTAGATAAACAAGAAAAAATAATTAAGACAATAATTTAAGATGTTTTATTGAATTAGGAAGCAAGTACACATCTAATCTTTGTTATGGTAATTGAGGGGATACAATTAAATAAATGAATGACACCTGCAAAGATGACACACATTCGGGTGTCTCAGTAAAACAAGGTGGCATGTGAAATGAGGCTACAAGGTTCAGGAGAATATTGTTAAATGAGGAAATTGAGGAAAATCACTCCACACAAATAAATGAGCATGTATCACAGATAGTTACATGATTTCATAACACATGCGAGTGCCTTCCTTCCCTCTTGTTCCAAAAGAGTTTGTATGTGTCCTGTCTGTATTATTCAAATACATATCAGTACTATAAAATATGTGAAGGAATTAAGTTATCAAAGAGAAAAGTACTCTGTAACTTATGTTTCCAGGGGATCCAGTTAGAAATCAAGCAGCTCCATTGATTTCGGCATCTGTAAATAAGCAGAAACTACTGACCTCATAAGGCAAAATGTAACTGAGAGACTGGGCGATCGTTATAATCTTCCTTGACGGTCCTTTGCAGTGATTTCAGAACCCCATTTTAAGCCATGACTACTAAAAGATCTTAGCACTTCTGAAAGGACCAAACCTTTAGCATTTTGGCCTTTGAGGGTCACCATCAAATCATTGTGATTCAGGAACTGCAAATGTTTCTCTTCACCTCGCAATACAAGATGTATTCATTCCATCACTGAGAGATAGCTGCAGTATTTCACAAATTTTTAAAGTGAAAATATCTTCCCAGACACACACACACACACACACACACACACACACACACACAATGAACCTTTAGAAGAAATAGTGACATACCTGTAAGAAACTATGATGAGATTATCTAGGATAAGTATCCCTACCTAAAAAGGGAGGACTAGATTTACAGAATGGAATTGGTTCAAAGGCTGAAACCCAAAAGAGTAAAATTAAAATTAAAACTCCATACCCAGGATCATAGGTACCTGGCAGTAGAATTTGGGCTCCCAAGGTATTAGGAGGCCCTGTTTTATGGTTTTGCTGGTCGAAGATCTCAAGGCCAATTATGGGGCCAAAACTGCACATTGTCTGCAGCTTTCCTTCATAGGCATTGTGTGTTGCTAGCTTTTCTGGCGGAGGAAAATTACTGGGGATCCTTAAACGTTACTGTAGTCTCCATTATAGTGCCATTCCCATGATCCAGTATACATAACTCCATCTGGGCCACTTGCGGGTGCCCTGACTTGTAAATCACTGCTTAGGCTATTAAGTGTTTCCTTTGAAATCTCAGTAGAAGCCAGCATGACCCCTAACTCCAGAATTCTGCATTAAGAGCTTCACATGGATCACTCCAAGGTCTACATCAGAATTTTAACTAAAACCGTGGCAACCAGGGCTGCAGGGGCCCCAGAGCACCATGATGGCCATCATACTTACTTACTTCATCACAGTGACAAATATCTGACACCAAAACTGAAAAGGGGAGAGGTGTATTTTGCCTTATATTTATGGTCCAAATTGGCTTGCACCAAGGCACAAAATCACTGCATGCCAGAAAGATGTGAGCAGAGGAAAGCTGCTCAAATTGTGTTGGCCAGGAAGCAGAGAGAACAGGATAAACAAGGGAGGGAAATGCAGCATGCCAGATCACACCTGGCACATGTGCTTCTTCCAACAATGCCCCACCTGGTCAGCTATCACACCTTCATGATTTAAGCACCTTCCAAAGCTCAGCCTATGAGCACATATGAACTCTTGGGTAGTATCCTTATTATAAACTATAGCATTATGCCCAGTTCAGAAAAAGAATCACATATCTATTTATGCAAAAGTGAATTGAGTTCGCCTCTAAGTCACTGAACTTTTAACATTTTTAGCGTTCCTGAAAAGTTCAAGTCCCAAGTCTCCTATGAGACTGAAGACAGTTTTATCTAGAGGACCCTCTAAAAAGCACAAAAGAAAGTTAAACATCACTAACATTTCAAAAGGAGAAATGGACAGAAAAATGGAACCAAAGCAGGACCGAAATCCAGGAAAGCAAACGTTAACTCCTGAATCTTTATCTCTAGTACAAGAGGCAATGACAGGAATTTCAAACAGCTTGGACAGCTCATCCCCTCTGCTCTCATATCCCCCCTGTTAGGATGGTTGTGCTTATTTCCTTTGTCTTTCTCAGATATTTCATGTTCCTGACTTTTCCAACATCCTCTGTTCTCCAGTGAACTTTTGGCTCATCTGTAAAAGTTTTACACACTTTCTTCTCAGGGTCACACTGTATGGTCTCTCAAGTCTTGTTCTTAAATCTTGGTGGAAGCCTCTGTGACCCTATAACTCCTATATACTGCATGCCTATAAAACCAGCACCATGTGGATGAAACCAATATTTTCTGCCAGCCTCTGAGTGATTGATGCCTAAGTATTGTGAATTGAATCCTGGCAAAACAATTTTCTAGCCAGGCCGTCCTTGGCAGAACACCCTGTGGCTCTCCTCTCAAAGAAAATTCTTCTTATATTTGGACTTTTGAGCCTGTGAAAGGTGTGGTATTGCTGGTTCTTGGAATCTCCTCATGGAATTCTTCTTTTTATCCTAATTCCAAGTACTTGACTTCTTCAATGATAAACTTCTAACAGTCAAGCTTTCTTCAGGCAAGACTTCACAGTGCTTAAATTTGCAGGCAGTTCCTTTCTTGTTATCAGCAAGTTTTTTCAAATTATTCAACTCGGCTTTTTAATTCTGCTCCCCCCAGTAGATCTCTCTAAAATCTACAACCACTACTCATTCTAGCTCCTGAACAGAGGCCACAGCACTCTTCTTAGGCTTCTTTGGTATTTCCCCCCCAGATGAAATAGTCTGTTATAATTAATCTCAGTGACCTGAAAATCTCAGGACACGAACACAAGGTAGATAAACTTTCTACTGGATCATAGCACACATGATTTCAAGTCCAGCAGCCAATGGAGTCTTTCTTCCCAACCAAAGCACTATAAGCCCGGCCGTTCTCATCTAAATTTCTTTCAACAGCTGATCATCTGATCTATGACCAAAATCTCACATCAAACCTGGCTTATAGCATGCTAGAGCTTTTCTAGCTGGTATCTTCAAACTGATGGGTTTTCTAGGGGCTGGGGATATAGCTCAGTGGAATAAGCGCTTGCCTAGCAAGCGCAGGGTCCTGAGTTCGATCCCCAGTACCGCAAAAAAAAAAAAAAAAAAAAAAAAAAACTGATGGGTTTTCTACCTTGATAAAAATTGGTCAAGTCATCATGGCAATGAGCCAAACATGGCACTGGCCACTGGAGGCCATGTGCTAAGCCCCACCCTTTTTATTCTGACTCAAATTACAATTTCCTACTTCCCTTTTTGTAATATCTTGTTTCCTTTTTCCGCTTCCCACCTAATCCCAGCTGCCTCCTCAGGTGGTCCACACCTAAACTTGACCTCTGGCCTGGCCCTATTTAGCCTTTGTTCCCTAGGCCAGGCCCTCAGAAGCTCCATGTTCCTCTTTTCTGTTGTGGTCTTCTCTGTGCCCACATTAAAGGCATTTTTTAAATTTTAGTTCTATTTTTATCTGTACCAAAAAATACCCCTAACACAAACATTTCCGAAGTCCTCCACTGAACCAGTTCCAACAGCTTCTGAACCACATGGTAAAGACTCACTTCTCTGGTAGCAAAATGTGTCTTATTCACATTTGTCACTAGGACAAAACTCCCATAATTTAAAGGAGGAGTGTGTTTTGGCTCACTTTTATAGTCTGTAGGCAACTGAATCCATGGAAGGTACGAAGTGCATATTATAAGGTTCTGGGCAGAGGAAAGATGTTCATATGGTAGCTAGGATACAGAGAGAAAAGGGAGGAGACAAGAGGTGAGATACACCCTTTCAAATCATGTCCCAGTGACCGTCTCCTCATATCCCCCTGTTCTAATAACAAGTCAACTATAGTGCTTCCATGGTTCAGTCACTTTCCAACAATACCAACTAGGAGTATATGAGTCCTTTGGGGGTACATTCTTGATCTAAACCATAACACTGGCTAGACACAGAGAAGTGAATCTCAAGGCAGTCTTGGGCACACAAGGCATCTGAAATGACTTTCCAATCAAAATTTCTTCAAAAAAACTTTTATTTTTGTAGTTTTGAGGCTATGATTGATGGGGTGAATATACAGATTTCTGAAATGCCCTCAAGGTTTGTTTCCTATCTCCTGATACAAAACATCTGGATTCTTCCTTGGATCATTTCATTGCAAGCATACACAATTAAAATTAAAGCTAACATATAAGTATACAATTAAAGCATGATTATGTGATGAATGCTATGGAGAAAATAGTTCTTAGATTATAAAGTTCAGAGATACCTTATATGGTGACAAGTTGTCAGTTTCATGTACAGGGTTGCCCAGTGTGAGGCCACATAGATGTGCTGATCCTCGATGTGTTAGGAAATGGGCTGCATAAAAGGTAGGGGCAGAGGACTAGTCAGTCAAACTTCACTGCTGTTTATATCCACACCCATACCTTGCATTACCGCTGGTGACCTATCTCTCGTCAGGTCAGTAGCAGCATTAAAGTCTCATAGAAATGTAAACCCTACAGTGAACTGAACCTGTGAGGGAGTTGGACTGTGCTAATGAGTGAGTATATACCATCGTGATGCATACTATCTACAAGATTTTTATTGAAGTATGTCAATTTTGAATACACCTCAAAGTAGTACTGCTTTAACTATTCAATGCATACAGTCTAATTTAAACCACCACCCAAACCCCTCCTAGTCTATGGAAAAACTGTCTTCCACAAAACTGAACCCTAATTCCATAAAGACTGTGGATTGCTATCATAGAATAACCAGAATTTGGATGATTAGAAAATATTATTTGAATCATAACTTCACAAAACTGAGAAGGACAAGCACATTAATGTCTTTAGGATGAAAATTCAGTGAAGAAGGGACAGGGAGTAGCTGTACTCTAAAGTAATCCTTTGCCTGCCTTGTTCAATGAACCAGATGAAGAAAATGTGATGGGAGGAAGGTTAGCAAGAGACAGTAATCCAATTGCTGGACCTAAAGTTAGAGAACAGATGTAGTAAGGAATTTGAATTAAAACAGAATTTTCGTCAAGTGTCTTGAAGGTCTTCGAGGATAGACCTTTGAGGAAAGACTATGTAATGCCCCCATATGTTTTTATATGAAAACCTCATTATTCTTCCTTGGAATAGCCTTTAGTCATTTTCCAGGAACTCCAGGCTAGAAAAATTCAAACACCAATTTTTTTAAGGATTCTTTTATACAGACTCTCAATCAAGAATAATGATATTTTACCCCCGAACCCTATCAGAAACCACCAGTTAAAACAGGAGTGTAAGTACATCGTATCTATGCAAAGGCATTAGAACCAAGTGTATCGTGTTATAAGTCCATGGAATGGATCGCGCTGAGTTTATTGTTCACTTACAAGAAGACAATTGGCACAGATACATATACTAGCTGTCAGAATCCACACATTAGTTCTTTTTTTTTTTTTTGGTGGTACTGGGGATCGAACTCAGGACCCTGCGCTTGCTAGGCAGGTGCTTATTCCACTGAGCTATATCCCCAGCCCACCTCACACATTAGTTCTTAGCTCTGAGAAGTTCTTAGAGTAGGATAGGCAGAGCTGGCTTATCAATCCTTTCACTACAACCAGAGTAAAATCTCATAAATCACATTCCATGACAATCACAAAATTAAACTTTTGCGGTAGTAGATCCTATTATGTCCTGTTTTCTTCACCTGTCAAATTCTTGTACAAACAATATAAATACTTCAGGAAGACACCACATGCAAAATAGGATTCCAGATCGAAACTATTACCTGGTTTGGTTTATGTCAGTTTTATGTGGAAAGGAGAGCATCATACAGTTTTGATCACGCCATAGGGCTACTGTAATTCACCTAGTTATTATTAGCCCCTCCCTATCACTTGTATTTGAGCTTCATTTCCTGTTCAGTATGATGGGTGTTTAAATTTTGACACTCTGCAAAATAGTCACACATCTCATTATAATATTATCATGATAATTGGAACTATCAAACAGAATATAAAAGACATATGCTTGACAAGAGTAGAAAAATAAACTTTCCTTGCTAATTGATGAATAATTTAAAGGTATTTGAGGTATTTTGTAAAATTTCCCCTTAGAAAAAGTTTGAGTTGTATGCCTTACACATCTAATCACTAAGTATCTCTTTCAGTCTAATGAATGAATATATACGATACTTTTGAATATTATCTATGGTACTTTTTATCAAAGTCTGTCAACTTTGAGTAGATCTCTAGGCAAAAACAAAAAAAAAAATGTAGTGTTTTAACTACTGAATGCGTGCAGTAGTCCTTACAAGTCAGACTTTTGATTTCTATGAACCATTTCAGCCTCAATATCTGTGTTGAATAAGATTATTTCAAAGCTTTTTACATGACACAGAAGAGATTCAGGAAAGATATTATAGAAAAAAAATACTATTTGTATTGTGATAGAGAAATAAGCTGCATTTCAGAACCATTCCTGGTTCATTTCTGAACTCTAATAGAAAGTGAATGCTTGACCACAGGACACCTAAAGCTGCCCACCATGAGCAGTATATTATCAGATCCATTGTGGTATATGGTCAGGAAATCAAAGCAGCAATTCATCTTATGCAATGATACAGTCATGATCAGACCTAATCAGATCACATGACTCAATTAAGTTACATGATCAAGTGTCCTGGACTACTAAGGCATTTGTCTGTGCTGTATGGACACCACCGCACATTCCTTTATATTTTGATAGATTTTGTTATTTTAAGTGATTCTAATCACTAATATTTAAGACCTTCAGACTTAAAGTCACAGTTGTAGATAGATATAGGTTATATCTCAAAATTAAAAATAAAAATATTTAGGAAAAAGCAAAATCTACAAAATATGGGGAAAATAAATTCATCCTTTTAAATGTCCTAAAATCCAGTAATAATGTAACCTACAAGAGAACACTATACTGTAGAATTTTTTTAATTTTACAGAGTTTTAATTGACTTCTAATTATTCCATCAATAATATTTTAGAAAATTTAGTTGCTACAATATTAAACACTTTCAAAAATTATTCCATTTTTCATATTTTGGGATTCACCAATTTACTGTGAGATGTTGTAAGTATTAAGAATAAATGACTTCAAGTAATTTGAGAACTAGCTATACTTTTTCCTACAATGTCTGTGGTGAATTACCTGTTCAAAATTTATCTCACAGAAGTGAGAGTACAGTGGTGGATACTGGGGAAAGTGAGACTGTTCTGAGGGGTACAATTAAAATACAATACGTTTCCTCCTCTTAGATAAGAACAAGGTTGCACAGTGATGTGTCTATACATAACAACAATGCACTTTGCATTCCAAAAAATAGAAGAAATGGCTTTGAGTGGTTTTATCACAAAGAAATTCTAAATGTTTGAGGAGACAGACATATTTAACTTGATTTATACATTATAAAATGTGTACATGTACAAAATTACCATAGTACACATCATATATTTTCACTGAATGTATAAGATAAAATAAAACTAAATTTAAATTTAGTCTTATATTTCAATTTTGTATAATGATATTTTTATAATATTTATAATAACTAGTTATATGCAGACTTCTAAGATGTCCCTTACAGATTTATTTGCACTTTAAGTTTGAGCAACATCCATGTCAATGATGGAATGTCATATGGTCACTTTCATAAGCTAAAGATGAAGGCGTTTTGCAAATCTAATTAAGATCCTAGATCAGTTGATCACTGCTTGGTCAAAAAAATACATGATTAGGGTTAAAATGTGAAGTCTTTAAAAGAAGCACTGTGTCCTCTCAAGGTGAGAAAGATTATTCTGCTTGTTTTGATGATTGTATATGTCCATATTGTAAGGATTCATGTGACTTCAGAACCAGTCTTGTGAGAAAGGGGGTTGGTCTATAGGAACTGAGCAGCATGGAGCCAATGACCTTAAAGAAGCAACACCCTACAGCCTAGAAGTGAAATAAAAAATATAAACAACATGATCGCACTTGGGGACAGAATAATCCGGAAAAAGCTCTATGCTGTACATGAGAATACATATGACCCTGTACATACATATAACCCTGCTGATCCCTTCATCGTTGCCTGGTGAGAGCCACAGTGAATTGGCCAGTAAAGATACATGCAACTACTCACCCACAATAACAATTAAGATAACTCATCTGTACTACTCCAAGGTGCTGCATTTCTTAAAATGTGAATGTCTGAGAAAATTCATGAATCTAAGAAAAATATTTTTTAAAAAATCACCAATATAAAATTATGATATATTGATTTCCTTTTATAAATCATTTGTGATTGAACTTGCATTTTGCATATAGATTCGCTATGACTGGCACAGAATCAAGTGAGATGCAGCTATGGTAGATCTTAGACAAAAAAGGAAAAAGAAATGAATAAACTCAAATGTTGATTAAAAGAATCAGCATTTGTCTTTAAAATCACTTTCAAAAGTGAAGTTTATGAGAAAAATGATTTAGAACTCATACTAAAGGAGAAAAATCACGCACCAAAATTAAAGGTTTCATTTAAAGCAAGATTGTTTCTGACCATTTTGAAAAAATGTTATTAACTGACAGAAACCTATATAAGATTCTGGCCAGTATATGCATTCACAACAGTCCCCCAGAGAAGTGTTATCAATTTGGAGTACCCACCCAAAACAGAACTGCTTCAAAGCATTACAGAATAATTTTTGTAGATTTCTTTGTAAAATGAACAAATAAATTGGCCTAATTAAAAAAAATTCAGTAAACAAGATCTACTTACCATCTTATAATTTCCCCTGAGAGTTTCTCTTTTAAAATAATTTGTGCGTTTGTGGATATTTAGAAATAGCATGACCACAGAACAACAGAAGGGCCTTAACTGGAATTGTAATTATTATAAGGAGAAGAATTCACTGAGTAGGCTTGACTAATATTTGTATGAATCTGTTTTCTATTACAACAAAATATCTGATGCTGTGTAACTTATAAAAAAAGGGAAAATTTCATCTCAGAATTCTAGGAGTATAAGAATATAATGTCATGTCTGGTGAGTAATTGCAGGACTACATTTGATAGGAAGATAACATATCACAAGATGGAGATGAAGAGCAGGTAGAATTTAGCCAGGTTTGCTTTTCACAGAGAGTTCTCCTGAAAACTCTGCCTTGCCAAGGGCTACCTTAGTCTCTTCCAAAGGCTATGACCTTAGCCAAACCTCATGATGTCCCAGCATCTCTCTCGCCTGCATAGGTTCTAGCACCTCTTAATAATGCTTCACTGAGGACATTTCCAAAACATGGACTCTTGGAGAAAAAAACCACACTCAAACTATAACAGTGCTAGGATCAGAAATCAATAAGAAAAACACTCTAGCCTGGTACAATGTGCACTATGTTTTGAAAATTTAAGAGCAGCAGCCATCAAGGAAACAAGGTTAAAATCTGAGCTAGAGAAATCGATGGTGAACAGATAAGGAAAATTTTATTTAATAGTGAGTCTAATTCTAAGCAATTTACATTCTGGATAAATGAGATACATAGACTGAGATAGTTATATTCAAGAAGATAATATGTTAGATCAGGTATAAAAGCAGTTTCATGAGGGAGAAAATAAAGCAAAATTTGATTTGGGGATGGTAAAGCGAAACAGATCTAAGATTAGGTTGGTAGGTACTGAGTAAAAATCTAGATTACTTACTGGGGTTATTAACCTTATTTCATGTGATAGCATATAATGCTTACTAAAAAAAAGAAATTCAAGGAAGAATACTTTCAGAATTGCTTCAAAAAATGACAAACTACGTGGGATAAGTTTGTTCAAAGTGAAGGGGTATATTTTGAAAGAATTAATGGCAATATATCATTTACTGCAATAAATTTTATTTAAGCATTTTAAAATATCTAGATTATAATGCAAAGTAAGACTCTAATGGGGCCAATTTTTTTCCCCTAGAAGTGGGAGGAGCATATTGTCCTCTGCTTGAGAACAGCACACCACTATCAAATGTATTTCAGTAGTCAGCCTCCACGTAGTTCTGTGATTAGTTAATTGTGGCCAGCTATAGGACCAATCCAAAGTCAAAGGCAAAGTCTCTGAGCTTCTAAATCATAAGGAAAAGATACGGCAGGGGTGAGTTTATATTTTAGTTTCTAACATGATTTGTCTTTTAATTTACAGTTGGCAAATAGAAGCTGGTGAAGTCATCTAGAAACTAAGATGAGAATCTTTATAACCAGAGAAAAGGTTTGAAATCAGACTGTCTTGTGATTCTGAGAGTAGCTAGGAACACTTGATATCAACACCAGGAAAAACCAACCAATGTAGTATTTAAATTGACAATCACCTAAAATTTTATAAAAATTTATAAATAGAAACTGTGATTGATTTCTATGCATTATTGGAAAGTGTCAAAAATTATGACTAAACCCAAATCCTTATTTCTTAGAAACTGTGCAACCCAAATTTAGTAAATATTTTGTAATACAATACTCTCTATTGATAAATGTGCATGGCCTGTGTAAGTATTAGAGACCCATGCAGTGAGTTCCAAACTCTTATCTGGGTTACAGTGCACCAGGGAATGGAAAGAAGAAAGAAGCACAATGGGGATCTGGAACCAGTTGCTGCCTAGGAGCAAAAGGCCACGAGGTGTGCAGACTCAGCATTTATTCATTACATCTGAATCAAAGACAATGGGTGAAGACAATGGTTATTTCCAGGCACAGTAAAGATGAGTCTGGCCGCTGGGAAGATCAAAACTTTCTCACAAGGACAAGGTAAGAGCAAGGACAAGAGTTGCTCCAGATGGTTTATCCTCTTTAGCAGGTCTTATTTTGTTCTGTGAGTGACACGGGGGTCACTAGAACAAGGGCTTCCACCTGTGATTTAAAAAGCAACAGGGAGTTTCTGCTTTCCAATCTGGCCCCAAAGGGCAGGTCAAGGACAATCTCAGACATCCCCTAGACTCAGTTTGAAATACGTGGTCACCAGCAATTAAAGGTATCTAAGCCTCATTAAAAGGAAAAGTTGCTGTTCAAGTTGACAATGTTGTTCACCAGGAAACTGACTTGGTTTTCTACGTCAGAATATTTCATAACATAGATATTCATGGAAAATAGCCAGTAGGAAAAGCCATAGATACCAGTTTGTCAAATAAAACACATTGTGTCTCATAAAATGGTCGCATCACAATTTAGCTTGAAATCAGTGGAGGGGTTGGAATATAGATACTTAGTCTTTGGTTATCCTATGGCAAAATAACATCATTCTTGTCACATCTGATTTTTATATCAGCTAAGTTCTAATATACGTCCACATCAAAATGTGATTTTAAACTTAAATGAAACAACTTTTAAATTAATTCCAATGAATGAGTAGTCAAAACTTTAAGATTGTTGTTTGTAATGCCCCCTGCTAAATACATTTAAATGTAATAGACTGCTAGACAAGGGCTAGTATTTTCTTGTTGGTAGTAAATTCTATGAATACAGAATATCTATTTAATTACATATCTTTCATAACAATTTCTGTTGTATTATTCTATGAGGAAAATGTGTGTGCAAAATTTGGGATTAGATAGTTTAGGGGCAGGGATATAGCTCAGCCACACAGCACATACCTGGCAAGTGTAAGGTCCTGAGTTTGATTCCCAGTACCAAAAACAAAAGATAGTTTAATTCTAATCCCTCCAACTTCAATGTAATTGTTAGTTTTATACTTATTCCATTGTAATATCTTCTAAAAGGTAGAGTAATCCAATATTTATCCATAAGCTGATTATCAAAATAATCAAATAAGAAGGTACTGAACATTTGTACAATTTCTTAATCTGCCAGGTACATTTATTAATATAATGATGTGTAGAGTGTAGCTTTATGTACTAATTGGGGAATTTCCTTTTTCTGGGTGGTCATAGGATTTTTCACTGAAATGGCATATTTTTGTGTTCCTAACATAACTAGGAATACAACTCTTTTGCACATGTGAATTATTAAAACGCCTGATGTGGAATATTTCTTTCTTCTCAGTCGTGTCAAAATGACTCTATCAATGAAACAAGCCACGAAGTTCTCACTTATGATGGTAAATTGATAGGTCTCTGTGGGGGTTACCTGAGAAGGAGAGACAAGTGCCTTTCAATAAAGAAACTAAAAGGAAACTCCAACACTTATCAGGTCAAGGCATTTGTTCTTTAACTCTGTTTCTGTGCTTGTTCTACAAACCAGGACTGGGCATGCTCTTGTAGAGGAGAGAAATGAGGCCTTAAAGACAGCTGCGAATACTCCAGTTGGCTATTTGAACATACGAGCACCCGCTGGACAATATGCAAATGAAGAAGTGTAGCAATGTTCCAGAAAAAACGGTATTTACAAAAATAGGCGCTGGTCAGGTTCTCTTCCTCCTCACCAATTTAGAAACATAAATAAATAAATGTATCAGGTTCAGAGTACTAATCTAATGTCCAAATCTTTCACCCGTGGTCTAACAAGAGAATCTGTATTCATAATTGCATCTTTAATGAAAGGCATGGCTGAATAAACGTTAAGGTGTGATATTTTCAAGCCCTCCTATTTTTAAAATGAATTTTATACGTTCATTTTGTCAACTGAAACCATTAAAGGGGTTGTTAAAGATTTTTTTAAAAGTAAACTGCATATTCCACACTTTCTGTAGCTAGGATGATATTTAAAACTGACCTTAAAATTAAACAAGCCATTAAAAAGGCAAATGTATGCTCAGAGTCAATGTTTTTAGTAAAAGTCTTTTGTGACTTATGTCAATCTAACATATACTCTGCTGGTGACATTGAATCTGAGTAGGTGCACATATGTATTACATGGCTGATGTGTAAAGATGTTTACACACTCTGCACGATATTTCTTAAAACGTGTTTTCAATTTGACAGTGTGAGGACTGTACTGGCTACTGAATGTATCAATTGCAGCAATGTGATGAAGCAAGGTCTTCCAGCTGGGGTGCCCTACACACTGCTGTGGCTAGGAATTGGCTCCTGTGATGTTGGACAGGTGAGCACGTGGAAGAGTATTCAGAAGCCAGAATCCCCAGCTTATTACCTGCTGCTGCATGCGTCCTCATTTTTTTCTCATCTTAAAATGTCATGTCAAGTTGATCATTTCTTGAGAATGTCAGGACATGAAAAAAAGAGAAGTTTGCATCCCCTGAGCAAGTGCGTAAATATACACAGTTATCTAAAAGTTACAACAAGGAGGTCCTCGGGGATACCTCCATCTATCTCCTACTAAGGGAGTATTCAATCTAGTGGACTGAGGTCCAACGATGGATCTCAGGATCAGTTGTGAGTTTCCTGGTTAGTGAAAGGCTGTTTCCTTTGGGAAGGATTACATCTCTGATTTTTATCAATACTTACGTTGTAATAGCAACATTTATTTGGAGGTTAATCTATGTCTATTTTTTTTCAAAGCCCTTGAATATTTGCAGAAGTTCGGCAACAGGAAAGGCCGTGAATCATGCAGCACTGTGGCTTCTGCGGTGACCCAGATGCCTTCAGTGATGAAATCTTATCTTTATCAGTTTCTTAGTTGCCCATTGTTTAGTTATTTAGTTGCCTGTTGATTTTCTTCTGGAAAATCAGGCATTTTCAGTCAGATCTCTGCGTGCGAGACCACTCCCTGCGTCCTGAATGGGCCATCTGCTCTCCTGCCTTCTGTAATTATCACGATACTTTAATTTTCATCATTCCTACTAGCAACTGCTCATGATAACTCTAGGTTTCTCCCATGGGTTCTGAAGCTATAATTCTACTTTAGTTTTATCCTCTTTTACTACTGGCTTTTCAATTTTAGCAAACACAACTACAAACATTTTTTAAACAATCAATTAATTTGCCAAGTTTCTCCTGGAAAAGGTACACTATGGGAGAAAAAATGTTCCCCTCAAAAATGTCTATACCCTCGTCTTCAGTGCCTGAGACTATATTAATTTATTGCTTTTTATTACCGATATTCAAAGGGTTTTTTGAGTATGTTAATATACTGAGACCACCGGGATGAAAAGTTTATCTTGGGTTATCATTGTCTGTGTGAACCCCATCTAATTATACAAATTCTAAGAGCAGAAAACGTTTGTCAGCCGTGCTGAGACGTGATGCCAGAGTGTATGAGAGCATGTGAAACTACTGACTTTGAAAAGGAGATAACTAGAGAAGAATGACAACAGTCTGTGACTAGAAGCTAGGAATGAAAGGAAGTGGACTTTTCCCTACAGAAAACCCAGCAACAACCTATCTGCGCTTCTACTTTACAGAACTTAGGAGAATAAATTTCTGTCATTTTAGTCTCTTAAAGTCAGGCAATTATAGGTTTCTTTAATTGAAAAAATATGCACATTATGCTTTATTTAATACTTACATCCTCTGTATTTTTAATGTCTTACATGATGAAATTTGGAGGTTTTTTTTATCTCTTTCTATATAACCTGCACGGATGTTTCTTTGTATGAAACACATAGAACCCAAAATAAATTTTTGGTCACATCCTGATTCTTTTGACTAATAAAGATTCATAAAGAAAGCTAATTTTTCATTAAGCATTTTATTATTTACACAGATGATAAAGCAAAATAAAAGCATAAGATTCCAGGTGTTGAGGATTTTTGTCACACACCAAAGGGGGCAAAAACTGCAGTAGTGAGCTGTCCTGCAGCAGAAGAGATCTGAACGCAGTGGACTGTTTTACATTCCTCAGCTCTGAGCAGCACGGTGCACAGAACCCTGTACCTCAGGAGATGCGAGGAGCCAAGGAGAAACTGTCCCTCCTAGTGGCGTGCGGCAGGCAGGGCACACTTGTTCGACACTTTCACCTTCTACTTTGGGAGAACTGCAATTAAGACTACCCTGTACTCTGAAGAAGACGGAAAGGTTGTTTGTTGTTGTTGTTGTTTTAGATTGCGTACTGCAAGTTAATCTTATAAATCGGAAAATTCTGTAATTAACATATAAGTTATTTAGAATAAAGTCAACAAAGCATAATTGAAAGTGAATGGGGAACTAGAGCTTCCTTGTAAATGTGTGAAATTAGTCATTTTAAATTAATCACACTAACTCCTGCAGTAAGAATAGCCATTATTGTTTTTGTACAGTTAATTTTAGCTAAATGCCTTCTTTTAACAGTTCAATGTAATGTGAATATAAAAAACTCACCTTCATTAGTTCTACCTTCATTAATTACTATGTAGTTAATAAAACATTAAATAAGTGGTCGTTTATAATAATGTAGGACTGTATAATTTCCATATATAATTTTTTTAATTAGTGCCATTACTTTTGAATTGTATTTTGAAGGCATAGTGTGTGAATTTAGAGATATGGTGGAACATTTACATGTACCTTGCATTAAATTTTACTCCTAAAAGGAGCCAAAATTTACCTTTAACCACTCCTTTATTGTGAAGATGATGTAATTGAGAGAAACTAAAAAACACTGATTGGTGAAGCGCTTCTTGAAATACTACTTAAAATAACAGGATGATGTTTGAACTCCATGTACATGAGAATTATCTAGACAAATTTCTCCTAAGAAAATTCCTTATAAGATTCTGTGTCAGGAAGTAAACTGATACTCATTAACTCTTCTTCCCATTATGGCAGGAAAGAAGGAAATCACATGAAAAATGGGAAAATTTTAAAAGCTATCTGTGCAAAGGAAGGCATCAGAGATCTTCAAACATTTACAGATTCTATTTTTTAATTAACTTATTTTAAAATCTCATGGTGTTTATTACAGTTGTTCTCAATCAATATTTCACCCTCTTCCTTAGTATGATTCATTTATCTTTTCTTTGCTAATGAATTTTTAAAAGAAATTTTGCTTAATTGGCCAACTGCCTCTGCCTAGGCATTCGAAGTTCTATAATAAGATTTTTATTGTCTCTTTTTAGATCTGAGTCTTCTGTTCTCTGTAATGATATCAACATCAAATACTTCTTAAACTTTTAAAATTATATTTAACATTTCTATTTTTTATTTCCTTTATATAGCTTTTTGAACATGATTTAATCTCTGCCTATAGGAGAAGTCTTGCCTATCTCAACAGATTCATTCTTCTGTGTTGCAAGAGATCATCCCTCAAATTCTTCTCTGAATACACAGGAAATAATTGTCTTCATTAAAACTGGAAGTGAATAGGTCTCTGAAATTAAATGATAACTCAATAATGAGGAAGTCATTGTGTCAGACTGTGTGTTCAGAATGTCCACAGGCATTTCAATTTTATTGTGAGAATTTAATAAAATCAGTTCTTACCAATTGAATATGTAAAATTAGTTCTGGTTTCCACCCACAATCTGAAGAAAACAAAAGTAACTCATTTTTTTCTCTGTAGAAGCACATGACCAAAGAAAGGTTGACAGTTGTTACATATACTTTGTATAGACAAAGTATATGTAAAATTTACTTGGGCTTGTAAAGTCAGGAAGCAGGATATATGGCTCATGAAGAGGGAAACCTAACACCTAATGATGCAGTTCATTGTTACATACAGGAAAGGTTTAGGATTACCAAAGAATTATTTTGTTTACTCTTAAAGGAACAATAAACCCATTACTCACTGTACTTAATTTTCTTTTCTTTTTTTTTTTTTTTTTTGTGGTACTGGGGATCGAACTCAGGACCCTGCGCTTGCTAGGCAAGCGCTTATTCCACTGAGCTATATCCCCAGCCCCTGTACTTAATTTTCAACTCAGATATTTCAAAAGTTTCCTCTAAGAGCAAGGATCTTTCTCTACTTACAAAAGTGAAGCTAATGTACTCTGGATATGGATACCTAGATATAAAACAAGCTGTTAAAGTATGATTTGTCTACTTGTACAATCCATTTACAGCAATTGAAAACAATTTCTGTTATATATTTCCTCTGTACTTTTATAAGGGCTTTCCAGTCTTTTAAAGGTTAAAAAACACAGGTGAGTAAATTGTACCCATAAAGTGACTGGAAATAGCACGAAGCTGAAATTGTCAGAAACGCACCCAGCGCAAGATGAGGCTCTGAGGACCTTTACAGAATACCGGGCCGCTCCTCTAGCACTTAATCACTCAAAATTTGTATTTTCATGATAATATTGTGTATAGTTTCATGCTGCGATTATTAATACTGGAAACATTAGAAAAAAATAAAAAAGTGTTTACTTCTCAAACTGTACACAAAAGTCCATTATGTGAAAAAATACTGTGATTCTAAATAAAACAGCAACATGTTTGAGGTAGCTAAAGCACAGTATCGTTTCTGCTCGTTGAGGTTCAGATAGAGAGGTAGATAGACATCAACTTTCCCACCCTATTTAGAGTTAGGTAACAATTTCAACTATAAACACATGAATTGTTGGGAAAGGTTTACATTAAATAACATTCGATAATTTCAGCAAATCCACCTCTTTGTTTTAAGAACATTTACTGTTAAAATAATATAGTATATATTTAAAATTGTAAATGTTTGAAATTTTATTGTAAAATTACTTCCAACTGTAAAATATCACACAGATGCAGTATCCAATTTTCAATGACCTGCTCCTAAATTTTACTTACAAACAAAATCCTTGTTTGTTAAATAAAATAATAAATTTTAACAATCCAATGCATCTAAGTAAACTTCATTATTGGTCTACTTTCTTATGACGTATGATACATTTTTCAGAATTTCCTATTTTCTTAGGATGCCTGAGTAATTTCCATTGCTTATCTCTAGATAGCCTACGAAGAACTGTTTTCTGTATTCATTCCTTAAATAAAAATATTTGGTAAAACTACTGAATGAAAAGGTTGTCTTATTTCATTATAGAATAATATATAAAATTCACGTAAAGAAGGGAAAGACATAAAAGGCCTCCTTTTTTATAATGCATAAAGTCTGTATATCAGTGTAGAAAAACTGAGAAAACCACAAAATCCAATGAAACGTTAGCATCCTACAGAGAGAGAGGAGCACTACTGCCCCCAAGTGCCTGATTGAAGAGTGATGATTCCAGTGACGGGTGTAAAATAAATGTGCGGCTAATGCAGTACTGTTTACAGTCAGGCAGAATTATTTAACCTTGTGACTTCCCATCACTGTCTGGGCTGGGTGACTGTTAAATCTTGTTGCACTAAAATTCAAACTTTGCATTTGTTTTACATTTGAATTATCCATTTTAATTCCAATCAGATATTCAGAAGGATAGTTTAGTGTCCTTTGATTCCAAAATTTCCAGCATTATATTTATTAAAAGCTATAATGCAGAAGAATATTGAAAATAAAACCTTATCTAAAACCCACTGTCAGCTTCATTTCTCAATAGTTTACCTTTAGACTATTATACATTTATAGCAGAGATCCATGTTTTCATTATATTTAACACTACATCACTTTTTATTTTGTTATAAAGAGAATAAGAAAGCAATAATAGAATAAAAACAACATAGACTAAAACAAAACAAACCAAAAATAATAAAAATTATGCAGATTTTCAAAACACAATGATATTGTTACATTACATGCTATTCATTGAAAATGACGGTTTTATTGTGAATATAATTATCAAGCTTAAAAATTTACGTGTATCATTTTTACAAGTAGATATTAACGTGTGTTTTCTCTCTCTCAATCCCCCAGTGTAAGCGTCTGGTATGAATAGCAGACATATAACTACGAAAAATGAGTTTGATAGTTCTAGTCCATTTCAAGGTTATTTTAGTTGGGAGAAGAGAAAATTTTATTTAAGATGTTAATCAGAGAATGCAGTGTAGAATAAATGGGAAAGAATACAGGTTTGGCTGTGAATCCACTTCTTACTTTCCAGAGAACTGCATCTCTTAGGGTGTTACCTTCAGAGGGTTAAAGTATTTTCACAAGCCACTTCTGCCCTGTCTCTTTGACATCAAAGAGAAGCTCATAACACATATTGTTGATAAAGCTGAGAAAAATCAACTCTCATCTGTGGCCAGTAGGGGCTCTAGGGAGGAAAATTAGTAACATTTGAAAAAATACATAAGCACTCATCTGAGTCAACAATCTGAAGAGCAATGTACCCATAAGCATGAAACAACATGTGTACAAAATTTGTATTACAACATGGATTCACTTGCTCAGATCTAATTGTATCAGGATTTGATAGCTTTGGAGTAAGAAATAGTGAGAGCATTAAATATTTCTCTTTTTTTCTAAGTACTTCATTCTAATGTGAACATATAGAAACATAATCACAGGCTTTTACACGTTCGATATAAAGTTGCATTCAGAGGAGAAATCACAATTTAACTGGAAAAAAATTAAAGAGGAAGTTAAATAAATTAAATACGTAACATTTAAATAATCAAGTAGAGGAAGTAGTTATTTCAATTAACTTGGAACACAGTGTACTAATGCTGCCTCCTTCACATAGTTCTTTCCAAAAACAAAAATTCGTTTTACTTTGTCATGTTTACAGTACTGAGAGTCATGTTAATGTTAATACTAATAAATATTTAATTTTCATGCAATTTAATAGTAATATATACATTAGTATGTAAATATATTCACCTCTCTATATATGTAGAGTGTCTGCCTCCATTG
Organism: Dinomys branickii; assembly: GCA_004027595.1. Taxonomy (NCBI): domain Eukaryota; kingdom Metazoa; phylum Chordata; class Mammalia; order Rodentia; family Dinomyidae; genus Dinomys; species Dinomys branickii. Next base: position 7,999 of record PVLD010012344.1, on the reverse strand, counting down.
AGTAAATTAATCAGAAACACAGAGAAAAAGAGATAGTAATTAAAACATTCTTTCTTGCACATGTGGAAATTTTTTTCTTGTCATTGGTTCTTCAACAAATCAATACAACAATTACTAGTATTGTGTTTATACTTTATTTGTCATATATAACCAATAAGTGATTTAATTTATACAGAACGTTGTGCATATTCTAAAACATATAACAATTTATTTCAGGAACTTGAGCATCTACAAACTTTAATATCTATGGGAGCCCTAGAACCAGTCATCCATCAGTCCTGGGGGACAATTATATGCAATACACAAATATTTATATTTTATTATATGTAAATATATTCATATTATATACAATGTTTAATAAATTACCTTAAGTAGTAATTAATATTTTCATTGTTCAATATTGCATACCGAGGTAAATATTATGTATACACAATTGGGACTAAGGGGTATAATTTGAATTTGTGTACATTAACACAAACTCATACAACCAGGCCTAAAAGCAGTGAAATTCCATTCTAGAGCTGGAACCCAGACTGTTGTCTCTAAATACGGTTGTGTTTAAACATTATTTGTGTTTAAATATCACTAACTAATAAAACAGTCAGCCATCCCTAGAGAAATAGACAGTGCCAAGTATAAGCCGAAAAAATACACCATGATTGTAGGTTTCTTATACTTTAAGAACACACGCAAACTAAACGTACCTAATCAGGCCCAGAGAGCTCATGAGATAGTGTAAAGGCCTTTATCATATTATAAATGAGAGTTATTTTTAGCATTAAGAAAACTATTACTCTCACCAACTATAACCATTGAAATGAAGAACTCCATGAACCTGTAGTGATGATTTACAGAGTAATGGCTGCTAATAAATATAACTAGAGGGAAAACTTAGAAAATTTTATTTCACAGCTCTCAGTTTAATCAGAATCTCAGGTAGAGAGTCATTACTAGATAATTTACTTGCGTGGAGCCAAGAGTTTAGAACTAATTTGGATTTAACAGGGACAGAAGAACACAGCATATAACAACATGAAAACACAATTTTAAAAGCCCAAACTAGACTACATTCTTCATGAAAACTGACTTGATTTTTTTTTATAAAAATCAGTACCTGACTTATCTGTAACAATAACTGGTTACATTGTTCAATTCAAATTTAAAAGGGACTAAAACTGATTTAAAGATGATAATGAACTCAACGTTACAGCAGTCCAAATTATTTTTGGAGATACTTGTATATGACTGTATAGTAGACAGTATTTTAGGGATCACTGTTCAGAAAAAAATGATGTGGTTGGTTTGTAAGAGAATGTAATGTGTTTATGGAGCGAATGCAGTAGTGATGCACTATAATTATAAAACATTTAGGTGAATATTTCATCTTTGGAAAACAATTCCCACTATTTCAGGCATTTAATATGGAAGTTAGTAGTCATCTGTTTTCTCTATGGAAATCAGTTAAAAATATATCATTTAAATAAACAACACCAAATTCTGTTGGCAAAGTTAAAGTTAGGCTATATCTGAGCACAGGAAAAATAATAGGTGATCCTGTGTTAGAATCTTATCTTGTAAGAACAGACAAAAATATTATGCTAGATTTTCTGTATTTTTTGCAAGTCAGATCAGCAAAAGTAATTTCAATGCCCTTTCCTTTCACACTGCTAGGACAAAATTTTAGGAAGTTATATCAGTTTCAATAGATGTCAAACGAAAGTAAAGAATTTAGAGAATACAAAAAAACTGTTTTGTATATGTATATATATGAAGGAAAATATATAAAATATTTAGAATATGAAATGAATAATATAACAACTATTTTCATCAAATATGGTAATTGGTTAAAATATGTTCAATAATTCAGTATGAGTTATTTTCAAAATGAAGTGCAAAATTATTCTCAAAGCCTTTTCAAACCTTGTCATAGACTTGCTTCAATCATTTTAAAGTGTATCTGTACTAAAATTTATCAGCACTGACTTGAAAGGCCTGTTATAAGAAAATATGTAATATATCTTGTTACTTATTTTCAGCTCCTAGGATGAATCTATTTTAATGTAGGTCTGATTTAGGTAAATAAGGTATCCGTGTGATGTTATCTGATGTTAGATTGTAAAGATATAATAATTTGTGACATTGAATGTATTTTATTATACTAAAATAGTCCATCAGTGCACATTAGTGAATGACATGTTAGTTTACCTTTGAACAACTTCTTCTATATAAGCTTTAGAAACTGTAGTAATAATGGCAGCAATGCCTAAAACATAGTCAGACTTTGCTGACTTGGAGTCACGGGTTCCTGTTCCTGAGTTCAAATCCAGTACAGGACCGATGTAAGCGAGTTGGCAAAATTGGAGATCTCCACTGTCATCTCCCCATAATGCATTGCTTTTGATAAGAAGTCATGGATGACAGTGTATTTGATAAGGTTTATTAGCTAAAATAAATAAGAAACCCATAAAAGTCATTTGCCCAAACAACAGAAACTGAAGCAAAACAAATAAACAGAAAATAACTCCTAAAATAAACCATAAAATAAATCATGCACTTAGAAATTATGAAAGCCTCTCATGGTGAAGTTTTCCAAAGACATACAGATAGTGAACAGGTATATTAAATTTGTTTAACACCACTTATAACTAGGAAAATGTAAATCAAACACAGCACCTAACTAGGGATCACATCTTGTAGGAGACAAGAAAAGTAATTTCCATCCTAGTCTTTCTTTGGACTGCTTGGAGAATGAATCTTTAATGGCAGGTTGTGTATTGGATATCTTGACCTATAAAAACTGGAGAACAGCTTCAAGTTAGTGTGTTAGTTCACTACATTCAAGTGAATGCTGACGTACCTGCTAGAAAAGAATTGTCTTTCTTTATAGAAAACAAACATAACTCAGAACCCTTATAATTCTTTCTGCATAATTTTCAACAATCATCTAAATTTAACCAGCATGTGAGGAAATGAATCAAAAGATTCAATGAAGGGTCTCTAATCAAAGAAGAAAAATGTGCAATGGAATAGAATACACAGGTTATCCAGACACTGAGTTTTCAGAAAATGATAAAAAAGTAGCTAGCAGTAAAATGAGAAGATACAGCAAGTAACAGTAGATGAAAGGTGAGATGGACATTTCACCAGTAATTTATTTGGAGTCACATAGATTTTCCATGACCAAAGTGCAATTTTAATGAACTAAATATGGGATTCCAATGCCGATTGGATTAGAAGAAAACACTGGGAAATGGGAAGTTATACAAATATAAAACATTTACTACACATACAGTAAAAGTGGAAAAAACACAAAATATTAAAAATTCAAAGTATAACACACATGAAATTATAATCTTCGAGAAAAGCGGAAGAAATGTGAGAACAAGGCATGAAAGACTGTAACAATTACTTCTCAAATTTACAAATTTATAAAGCATCTAATATTTAAAAGGGAAAATATGAATGACCAAAAATATCTGAGAAGACAAAAAATTTAGATATAATTGAATAAATGATTATACATACACATAAAAAACCTACACAATATCGCTTTATGTCAACAATTTGGTGACTTTCTGTGCAAAAATCCACTACAGAAAGTTACATTTTATTTCTTCATAGCTATCAGAAATTAAAATATAAAAAAATTATTCAGTGATAACAAAAGACAATACACGAACAAGTCAAATACGTAATAGAAAATCTATGCGAGTTTTAGGTATCGCTATATCCTTACCTAAAACTATAAAACAGTGAAACATGTTTAAAGCAATAAATGGAAAGATGCATTTTAAAACACAAGTTACAGAACTAGTGTTACAGTTACAGATCAGAATATCAAAGACTTATAATAAATTTAATGAAAATGAAATCTGGAAAGTATACAACATTGATGAGAAAATATAATGATGAGAAAAGTAAACATTAGTGTAGCATATTTTTATTTTGGGAAACAATTATATATACATATTTTTAAATTTAAATTATAGGCTTAATACCCACAGAAATAATTTTTCTCAAAACCAACAAGCAGTGGTAAAATCCATGTGGAAATACTAATTGTGAAAAATAGTAAAAAAAAAGTATTAAATTTTTCATAGTAATAATAACATGATGCAAGGGCACTCATAATCTAGAAAAAGTATAACAGTTTGAGGTTTGTGCAAAAATAAATTAATAGATAAATGAAGCAGAGTAGACTTCCAGAAACAAACCCTCAGGTAACTCAATCCAGTAGAATTTATTACATATACAATATGAGGAAAATAAAGAGTGAAAAATTGAGGTTGACATAAGAATCATGTAATTCAAATCTAGAGAAAAACCCCAATGGCTAGCAAGTTAGGGTTTCTGCTTTGGTTCTTTGAAATAATCTAATTAAAGATTATTTTACCAACTGCTCTTTCTGGTACTGTAGATAGCAGGTTTTACTCATTGACTATCATCTTGAAACTACCAGTAAATATCATCAGGGCTCCTCTGAGCAGTGTTGAATCATCCTGCTGATTTTCACACGCATTTCTGTTTCCCCAAATTTTATATCTCTGTTTTCCTCCTGCACTTCTCACCTGGATATTTGGTTGTCCCTGTATTTTCTGATGTTTTTCCTCTTGATATTAAATCACGTCTCTGGTTCTGAATTCTTTCATAAAGTACATCTGAGACTGGTATCCAACTTTGCTTGTTTTGCCATTTTCTATGGCTTCCTTCTGGGCATTTTCCTACACTCCCTGTCAAAGTCAATCCTAGTTCTTTTTTCGCACTTCACTGACTTCATTATTCAAAGACTCAGATGCTTTACGCATAAAGCCTTCCAAAGCAAGATAGTCATTCAATAGTATTTAAACCAATGTTGGAAAAACATATTTCAGAGCTACAAAGTAAATTCAAAAGTCTAACTGAGAGATACAGCTAACATACCTCAAAGTTTATATGAAAGAAAAGTTCTATAAAAAGCTAAATGCCCCAGAGGAACTAATGTAGATTGGGAAATCTACAAATGTGTTGTGTCTTTGACCCTAACTTCTGTAAAATAGCATTTTCAATACTTTAAATCCAGCTTTTTTTGAAAGTAAAATGTGTCACATATAAAATATGATAAGTTTTGTTTTGCCTTTCTGCAGAGTTTCAACAATTTAAGTTTATTTTCACAGTTTAATTTTTTATGTATTTGTGGACATGTGCAGTTTTGTGTGTATGTGTTCTAAAAATTCTACTAACAACATGTTATTAATAGAGTACTGCATGGTAGTTAGATATTGAACACATTTTATTTTAATGATGAAATTGGGGAAAAGTAAAATATATACAAATCACTTGATATATATGAATTGATGTTTTTAAATCACTATATTAAATGAAACATGATAATATTTAAGATGATGGGGCTCAAAAACGAGGTGAGCATTGTCATAGCTAATTAAATTTTGTTTAATTCATTACTATTTAATACTAGGTTTCTTGATTTTTTTTAATTTGGAGAAATGATATCTCAGATATTGTTAGAAAATCAAAAATATACCATACCCCACATAAAATTGTTTCTTTTTTATTGATATAAAATGAAATTTTAGGTTATTATAATGGCAGATAAACTTTGTATGATTATCAAATAACTGGTGAGAACAGTCAATATTTTCAGTGCTAAAACTAAAAATATTATACCATATATGTTCAAAAATACATGTTTTTTATTTAAATTTCTATAAATCATTACTGCATTTCAACTAATCAAACATTATTAGGTAAATTTCTCAAATAATCCATTGATGTTTATACTATAAAGTGTTTAGTAGTACCATATACAGGAATGCCATGAAGGGAAGCTCTGTATTAGTAATTAAAGCCATTGAAGACACCACATTAATCATGTATGCAAAGAAAAAGGTTTTTTATGTTGAATACACTGCTGTTTATGGCATATCTAAATTTTTTTCTACTCTTTTGTTTTCAAAAAATCAGTATTCATAAATTACATTTTTATGACATATAATTTTACTATCAAAATGCCTGTTTTCAGGCAACAAAATCAGCCATAAGTACTAATAAAATGATTTGAATATCTATTAATAAAGCTTGAAAAATACTAAGATACTAGTGACTTGGATTTAATAAATTATGGTATTTACTAAGAGGAGAAATACATTGCTATCAATGAGTTTATTGCTTTTTCAAATCTATTAAACAATTGAAAGTAACTTGCCACTGATAATAATGATTTTCAAAAGGTAACACTTTAGTTGAAGGAGGGGTTAAAGTTAACTTTCTAAATCTTACTATATTTGTATAATTGTTAGAGAAAAACTAGAAGTTCAAGATTTTCTTTGAAAATAACATTCTTCACCAAAAGTTACGAATGATTTTTCATTTAAGAAGACATGTACTTTAGAATACAGTTTCTATATGAAAATCATAATAAATAAGTATTTTTTTTAATTGCTACGAAGGAAGGCAGTCATTACTATAGAATATCTTAGAGAGTCCAGTCTTTCTCAATTATATTCTCATCTGATCCTTTTAGAAATATTCTTTTTGGCCAGGGGTAAAGCTCAGTGACACAAGCAAATGCCTGGCAAGGATAAGGTCCTGAGTTCAATTCCTGGTACCAAAGAAAATTTTCTTTCCTTCAATAATCCTGTATTAATATAATTTTATCACTACCTTTAACTGATTGAGCTCTTTAGTGTAGCTTCACTGCTCTCTATTTTGTCAAGGTATATTTTTCTCTTACACTGAGTCAATTGTAATTTAGTGTCTATGTTTCCCAAGTGCCAGATGCCTCTTCATGTTTCTTTATATTTACCACTTGATAGAGCAATATAATTAGATTATAGAATAATAAAAATCCCCCCTCAGCCAGGGTACTTCAGTTTGTTATTTTCACAGGTAACAGTTCCAGTTACCATTTTGGTTACTTTTATTTCTTAACAACATCTGGTAACTGTGATGCATGGCTGGTCACTATGATGGATATTGTATGAACCAATCCCCAACTGACAAGCCATTCTGCCTCTGCACTTCCTGTTTGCTTATCCCATATGAAACCTTGACCACCAGATCAAGGCCTGATATTTTGGGAATGATTCCAATTGGTGCTAGTTGATGCAAATGAATCCACCTCCAAATCTTGGGTGTCCTTTCTATATGTCTGCTTACCATTGCAATACTATTGTCTAATACAAACTAGATTGTCTAAGAAGGCTTATTAAGGATGAAAACCCAATGCCAACTGGGTCAGTCAAGTAAAAGCTATAGTTGTTAATTAATGTGTATGGTTGCCCTTTATTCATGGAGAAGCTTGCCCTTTAAGCTCATTTTTATCATGTGTAAAGGGGTCTTTGTTGTCAGGAACTGATTTTTAAAAATGTGAGCCTGAAAATATTTTGATTGTAAGAAGGGGTAAAAGACTTGCTTTATACATGTTGCTTCTATTATTTTGTTTTTAAAGGTATAGAGGCCAAAGGTGCATATTTCTAGCTCCAGATAATCTTAATTATTATCAGCTTGTAAATTCCCTTGTAATTTTTCAGAAGAGTAAGAATAAAATAACTCAAATAAAATGATCCCCACATTGACACTCTCTGTGAAACACAGTAAATGATTAATCTTTCGCATGTTATAAAGAGAAATAGCAAAAAGAAATACGATTGATCAAATTTCTAAAGTACTTGTCTTATACCTACTGGGATAAGAAATTTTTCTGGGCATATCCCTGCTAAATCATTGATTGAAAAATGATGTAAATAAAATTCTGTAATACTATACATTTGAATCTAGAGGTATTTATTAGATAAAAATATATTGTGGTTGTTAACATTTAACTTTTAACTAAAGAACACATTTCATACAGGGAAAACATAAGTAATACTTTGAATAATCATAAATTCAGGAATACATTATAAAATAAAACTTTTTAAAAATATATATAGAAGCATTTTATTGTATATGCAAATATACATATATTCACTATGTTACATTATTAAATGTCTATATGCAAAAT
>PVLD010012343.1:0-60862 GCA_004027595.1 Dinomys branickii | reverse complement strand
TAGTAGGGAATTAGCACTGGATGTTGTATTACATAGTTATCTTCACATTAGTTAACACAAAAACATTAAAGGAAATACCAAATTATAGAGAAGATAGTAGGGAATTTGCACTGGATGCTGTATAATATAAAGTTATCTTCACTTCTGTTAATACAAAAACGATTGAGGAAATACAGAATTCTAGAGAACATAGAAGGGAGTTAGCTCTGGATGCTGTCCTACATAATGTTACCTTCACCTTTGTTACTCAGTTACACAGATATTTGATCATTCGATTTTTTTCCTCCCTCATCTCCGTTGCCCTACCACTCAATCATTCATCTTCTCTGTGATAATAACTGTACTCCTGGGTTTATCTATATCCTTGGACTCTCGCCTTGGGAAGAGATATAGCTGCCTCAGACTATACTATAACATACATGGGTTTATACACATTGCCATGGTTGGAGGTGGGAAAGCACATATGCTCACAGAGGACTGCCCAGCTCCACCCTGTCGTCGTACTATGGGTGGGGGCGGGTCCAGTCCATGAGGTGCCCTGAGCGGGGCCCTCAGTGGAACAGCCACCGGGCCCACTGTGGAGCAGCCATGGGGCCCACTGCAGGGCAGCATCGGGGCCCAGTGTGGGGTAGCTGCGGGGGTGCAGCCTCGGGGCCCGCTGTGGAGCAGCCGCGGGGCACGTGCCCCCATCGGGGTGCCCTCTGTGACCCTTTTGGCTCTGTCCCGTTGCCTTGATGCCACAGGCCCTTTCTTCTCCTCCCACCTCCTGATCTCCAGCATTACCGTTCCTCACCCCTTGCAGCTGGGCAGTGGGTCTCCGAAGCTGAAGCTGCGAATGCCAAAATGAGGGCGTGGGCCAAGGGTGTGCTTGGAGCGGCGACCTCCTCCCTCTCCGTCTCGTCTCCCTCCGACTGCGCCATGGCAGATCTCCAATCCCCTCCTACAGAGGTTTTGCTTAGTCTTTCCGAGGGTTTCAGTTCCCATTTCAGATCCTTCTCGAGTTCAGGATGTCCACCTCTTTCCTTTCTGTCCTTCACATGTTGCTATATTCCTATGTCTGAGTGGCATTCCTCCGGGAGGTTCTCTCTCTGCTGCCTACCCGGTCTCCATGGGTTCATACAAAGTTCATATATGCAAGCAGTGTGGAAACACTCTTGTTGCTCGCCTCAGTAGTCTGGGGTGAGTCTTAAAGCCTGTGGACTCGTCCCATTGCTGTCAGGAACAGGTGGTGATTGCGCAGGCCGCTGAGGCTCAAGGTGCTCACAGACGGCGTTCAGGGTGAGAGCCGAAGCCCAGTAACTCAGTTCATGCTTCCTGCTTGATGTTGGAGTGAGAAGGGCGTGGGGCCATGTGATCCACCTCCATCTGCAGCTCTCTCTTGCTGTTGTGCTCCAGTTCCCGTTTGTTCCTTGGCTGGATCCCTGGGAGTTGCTGTGGCTCTGATGTTGCAGCCGCTGCACCCCACCGCTCCCCACTGGCAGCCGCCCACACAGTGGAGAGGCAGGAGGCCACAGCCTCGAGGCAGGCATAGAGCTGGGTGTGATGGGATGTGTACTGGCTGCTCTGGCTCCACCTTGCCTCCAGGTGCTGATTAGGAAGGTTGCTGCAGGGTGGGGACTCCGCTTCAGTGGCTGTTGCAACCTCTCATCCTCACATTGGATTTGACCACAGTTCCCAACCACCATTGCCTCTTTTCCTGGCTGCGCCCTCTCCTCTCCAGACATGGACCAGCTCTTGGAACTCCGCTCTCCCCTGGCCGAGTCGGGAGGCTTCCATGAGTGTGGGTGTCCGAAGCTGAAGCTGCGATTGCTGGAACGAGGGCTTGGGCCAAGAGTGTGTTTGAAGCAGTGGCTTCCTCTTTCTCCGTCTCTTCTCCTTCCAACTGTGCCGTGGTGGCCCTCCGATCCTTTCCTCCAGGAGAGGTTTTGCTTGGTCTTTCCTAGGGCTTCAGTTCCCATTTCAGATCCTTCTTGGGTTCAGGGTACACACCTCTCTCCTTTCTGTCTTCATATTGCTATATTCCATTGTCTGGGTGGTAATCCTCTGGGAGGTTCTCTCTCTGCTGCCTACCCGGTCGCCATCTTCCTGGAAGTCCTCTCAGGCTGGTCTTGAGCTCCCTTTCTAGCCCAGGCTGGTCTGAACTCAGAACAATCCTCCTGTCTCAGCCTCCTAAGTGCTGGGATTAATAGGCGTGTGCCATCACACCTGGCATTAAATATCATTTTTGCTTGAGTTTTTTTTTCTTTTTCTTTAAGTCTTCAAAATGAGTATTTTACATTCACATCTCAATTTAAACTAGTCAGATTCCGCATGCTCAGTGGCTCCTGTGTTGGAAAGCAACTACAGTTAACAAGTAACAGAATAACATTAAGGGTATTTAGAATAGGATTTTCTGATCTTGTATATACATAACCCAGTATGTAAGTGATGAGGAGACAGAAGCACTAAGGGAGTCTTTCTCGTTTTTGGCAGAGAGGAGCGAAGGGGATCCTATGACTATAACCAAGACCGGCCGTACTATGAGAGCATTCGCACCCCAGGCACATACCCCGAGGACTCCAGGCGGGACTACGCTGCTCGGGGAAGGGAGTTCTACTCGGAGTGGGAGACATACCAAGGAGACTACTATGAGTCGCGCTATTACGATGATGCTCGGGAATACCGAGATTACAGGGGTGACCCTTATGAACAGGATATCCGGGAATACAGTTACAGACAGAGGGAACGAGAGAGAGAACGTGAAAGGTTCGAGTCTGACCGGGACAGAGACCATGAGAGACGGCCCATTGAGCGGAGTCAGAGTCCAGTGCACTTGCGCCGTCCTCAGAGTCCCGGTGCATCTCCCTCTCAGGCAGACAGGCTGGCCAGTGACTCCGAGAGGAGGCTCTACAGCCGCTCCTCAGACCGCAGTGGCAGCTGCAGCTCACTGTCGCCTCCACGGTACGATAAATTGGACAAGGCTCGTTTGGAGCGATATGCAAAAAATGAAAAGGCAGAGAAAGAACGGACTTTTGATTCGGAGAGAGTGGAAAGAGAGAGACGCCTAATACGGAAGGACAAAGTGGAAAAGGACAAAACTGACAAGCAGAAACGAAAAGGAAAAGTTCATTCCCCTAGTTCTCAGTCTTCAGAGACAGACCAAGAGAATGAGCGAGAACAGAGCCCTGAAAAATCAAGGAGTTCTAATAAATCGAGCAGAGAAAAAGCTGACAAAGAGGGAATAGCAAAAAACCGCTTGGAACTCATGCCTTGTGTGGTTTTGACTCGAGTAAAAGAGAAAGAGGGGAAAGTCATTGACCACACTCCACTGGAGAAGCTGAGAGCCAGACTTGATAATGATACCAGCAAGGCTTCTGCCCTGGACCAGAAACTGCAGATCTCTCAGGCTGAGCCTGCAAAGTTGGACCTGTCAAAGCTGGAGTCTGTTCGCGTAAAGGTGCCGAAGGAAAAGGCATTGGCAAGTCACGCTGAGGCGGTGGATAAGGAAGTCAGGCCCAAGCCCAGGAAGCACTTCAGGCCGGAGCAGGCTGCCGATGGGTTGAGTGCTGCGGATCTGGAGAAGCTGGAAGCAAGGAAAAGGCGATTTGCAGATTCCAATTTAAAAGTAGAAAGGCAAAAACCAGAAGCCAAGAAAAGTAGTCCCGAGATGGAAGATGCTCGAGTGCCTTTGAAAAAGCAGCCTGATGTGTCATCTCGAGATGTTATTTTACTAAGGGAAGGAGAGTGTGAAAGAAAGCCTGTGAGAAAAGAAATTCTTAAAAGAGAATCTAAAAAAATCAAAGTGGACAGACTCAATACTGTTCCCAGTCCCAAAGACTGTCAGGAGCTTGTCAGTATTTCTGCTGGGTCTGGCTTGAGGCCCAGCTCAGAGCTACAAGCAAGACTGGGAGAGCCAGTAGTTGAATCTGCAGAAAATAAAGAAATCCAGTCCAAAAAACTGAACCCTTCAAAACCACAGCTTAAACAGCCACAGCTCTTAGACGATCAAGGACCAGAGAGGGATGATGTCCGGAAAAGCTATTGCAGCCTTCGTGACAAAACACCTGAGCGTAAACCGGGCCAGGACAAACCTCATGCAGTAAATCCTGAAGAAAAAATTGGCATTGACATTGATCACACACAGAGTTACCGAAAACAAATGGAACAGAGTCGTAGGAAACAGCAGATGGAGATGGAAATAGCCAAGTCTGAGAAGTTTGGCAGTCCCAAAAAAGATGTGGATGAATATGAAAGACGGAGCCTTGTTCATGAGGTAGGAAAACCTCCGCAAGATGTCACCGATGACTCCCCGCCCAGCAAAAAGAAAAGGATGGATCACGTTGATTTCGATATCTGCACCAAGAGAGAGAGGAACTATAGAAGTTCACGGCAAATCAGTGAAGACTCCGAAAGGACTAGCTGTTCTCCCAGTATCCGCCATGGTTCCTTCCATGATGATGATGACCCTCTAAGCTCCCCAAGGCTAACGTCAGTAAAAGGCTCTCCTAAAGTAGATGAGAAAAGTCTCCCCTATTCTAGTTTAACAGTGAGGGAAGAGTCCTTAAAGTTTAATCCTTATGATTCTAGCCGGAGAGAACAGATGGCAGACATGGCCAAAATAAAGCTATCTGTCTTGAATTCTGAAGAACTAAATCGTTGGGATTCTCAAATAAAACAGGATACCAGCAGATTTGATGTGAGTTTTCCAAACAGCATAATTAAGAGAGACAGTCTTCGAAAAAGGTCTGTTCGGGATTTGGAACCTGGCGAAGTGCCTTCGGATTCTGATGAAGATGGTGAGCACAAGTCCCACTCACCCAGAGCCTCTGCACTGTATGAAAGCTCTCGATTGTCTTTTTTATTGAGGGACAGAGAAGACAAAATACGTGAGCGAGATGAAAGACTCTCTACTTCTTTAGAAAGAAACAAGTTTTACTCTTTCGCACTGGATAAGACAATCACACCAGACACTAAAGCTTTGCTTGAAAGAGCTAAATCCCTCTCTTCGTCCCGAGAAGAAAATTGGTCCTTCCTTGACTGGGACTCCCGCTTTGCTAATTTTCGAAACAACAAAGATAAAGAAAAGGTTGACTCTGCTCCAAGACCTATTCCATCCTGGTACATGAAAAAAAAGAAAATCAGGACTGATTCAGAAGGAAAAATGGATGATAAAAAAGATAATCATAAAGAAGAAGAGCAGGAAAGACAAGAATTATTTGCCTCCCGTTTTTTACACAGCTCAATCTTTGAGCAAGATTCCAAGCGACTGCAGCATCTGGAGAGGAAAGATGAAGAGTCTGACCTCACTCCTGGCCGGTTGTATGGGAGGCAGATGTCAGACGGAGCAAACAGCACAAGTGACTCCATTCAAGAACCAGTGGTCCTGTTCCATAGCAGATTTATGGAGCTCACGCGAATGCAGCAGAAAGAAAAAGACCAAAAGCCCAAAGAGGTCGAAAGACAGGAAGATACAGAGAATCATCCCAAGACCCCAGAATCTGCTGCTGAGAATAAAGAATCAGAACTGAGAACTCCTTCTTCAGCAAGGCCTCCCAGTGTCACAGCTATGACTCCAGAATCAGTGTCACCAGCACCAGAAAAAACAACCAGTGAAAAAACAGTAGAGGTACCTTTGATGACAGAAGAGAAGACTGTGGAGCCAGCCTCTGTCTCAGAAGAAGCAAAACCAATATCGGAAACGGCTCCTGTCTCTGCCGAACAACCAGAACAGGTAGGCTTGACCGCAAGAACAGACACCAGTAAAGATGCTGCTGTGGCGCCTTCCACGGTTGAAGAAAGCTCATCCGCTGAGCAGCTGCCTTACCCGGATGCCAGCCCTCCCACTCCGGGGGCCTCACTTTCCCCGGTTCAGAGCAGGGTAGATCCAGAACCAGACAGTACTCAGCCACCTTCAAAACCAACTCAGAAGCCTGAGGAAGCTGATGAGCCAAAAGCAGAAAAGCCAGATACAGCTGCAAAACTTGAGCCTAATGCAAATCCCAAAGCTGAAGTTGTTCCGGAGGTTCAACCTCAGGCTCCTGAAAATGTAGACACTGACCCTCCAGCTGCTACAAAAGATAAGAAGCCAAACAAAAGCAAGCGTGCCAAGACCCCTGCACAGGCGGCGGCAGCCAGTGTCGGGGGAAAACCCGTCACTAGGAAGAGCGAGAGGATAGACCGGGAAAAGCTAAAGAGGGCCAGTTCTCCTCGGGGAGAAGCACAGAAGCTTTTAGAGTTGAAGATGGAAGCAGAGAAGATTACTAGGACTGCTTCTAAAAGCTCTGTGGGGGACCCTGAACACCCTGAGCCAAGTTTGCCTCTCAGCCGAACAAGGCGCCGGAATGTGAGGAGTGTTTATGCAACCATGAGTGACCATGAAAACCGCTCTCCAGCCAAAGAGCCTGTAGAGCAGCCTCGAGTGACCAGAAAGAGACTGGAGCGAGAGCTTCAGGAGGCAGCGCCAGCTCCCGCCACTCCACGCAGGGGGCGGCCTCCGAAGACACGCCGTCGAGCCGAGGAGGAGGGGGAGACCGAAGCCAGGGAGCCCACAGAAGCCCTCAAGCCGGCCGAGGGGTGGAGGTCCCCAAGGTCTCAAAAGCCAGCAGTCGCCAGCGGCGCCCACGGGAAAAGGGGGAGAAGTGACCTGAGAGCTGACGGCGAGTGTGCTGAGGCTCCCGCTGACGCGGGTCCCCAAGTGAACGTGAAAGAAAGTAATGCCAAGTCCAAGGCCGAGGACGCAGGGAGTGAGCAGAAACATGACAAAAAAGAAGCTGTCGCAGACAGAAACGCACCTGACGCCCCTCCTGTGGAGGCGGTGGAGAAGAAGCCGGCCCCTGAGAAAAACTCCAGAGCAAAGCGAGGACGGGCTCGAAACCCACGGTCAGCAGTGGACAGGGCTGCACATCTGAAAAGTGCAGGCCCCACTGCTGGCCCTGGGGAGGCCGCAGGAGCTGTGGCACAGGCCGAGGAACCGGAAGCTGGGGTCGTAGCAGTCTCCCCTGAGAAAAGCAAGAGTCCTCAGAAGGAAGGTAGTTCCTCGTCCCAGCTGAAAAATGATCCAGTGGACCACAGCAAGGAACCAGAGGAGGAAGACACGTCTGCATCCAGGGTGTCCCCAGCAGCCACTCAGCTAACCAGGCAGATGGAGCTAGAGCAGGCTGTGGAGAACATTGCAAAGCTTACTGAGACCTCTGCCCATGCGGCCTACAGGGCAGCAGCTGCAGGCACAACTGAGGGCCTCACCACGGAGGACAGGGACAAACCCCCACACCAGGCAAGTGAAACGGAGCTGGCTGCCGCCATTGGCTCTATCATCAGTGACATTTCCGGAGAGCAGGAAAATTTCCCTGCCCCTCCCCCTTTCCCTGCAGAATCTCAGACGGATCCGCCGTCACAGACACAAGTGTCACAGACTCAAGCGCCGCAGCCCCAAGAGGAAGAAATGGAACCTGAGACCCACGAGGCCGTGTCTGGCATCTTAGAGACAGAGACTGCTGCAGAGCCTTCTCGGCCACCAGTCAGCACCTCTGATACCTCAGGAAGCCCGGCAAATGCCAAGGAAGCCAGGGGGAACGGCACTGAAACCTCCCAGCTGGCCCAGGAAACCAAGGAGTCCAAGGGAGCAGAAGTTCCTCTTGCTCGTAAAGACAAAGGGCGCCAGAAGACAACTCGATCACGCCGCAAACGGAATACAAATAGGAAGGTGTCAAGCGCTGCCACAGAGACCCGGGCCTCTGAGTCTCCCCAGGCTGGAAGCAAGAGCCCTGCTGTGAGTGAGGCAGTGACGGCACAGCCCCCAGAACCCCCACAGGAAGACAAGCAGAGTGAAAAGCCCCATTTGACTCCTCCTCTGGCATGTACCTCCGACCCAGGCAAGACTCTGTCTGCAGAGAGTTTGTCCCAAGAAATCAGCATTGAGGAAAAGACTCCAACCAAAACGTCTGTGCTCCCAGACCTCTCCGCCTCTTCTCAGCCGGCGCTGGTGGACGATGAGCCTCAGGCCAGGTTCAAGGTGCACTCCATCATTGAGAGTGACCCAGTGACCCCGCCCAGCGACTCAGGCAACCCCCCGCCCACAGTTCCTTCTGTAACTGCCGCAAAGCCTCCACCCCCGCTGGCCCCAGGGGGACTAGCGCCCCAGAGCCCCCCTCCTAAGGTGACAGAGTGGATCACCAGGCAGGAAGAGACGCAGGCTCAGTCCACTCCATCTCCAGCTCTTCCCCCAGATACCAAGGCCTCTGATGTGGACACTAGCTCCAGTACTCTGAGGAAGATCCTCATGGACCCCAAATACGTGTCTGCAAGTGTCACCACATCAACCAGTGTCACCACGGCCATTGCAGAGCCTGTAAGTGCCGCCCCTTGCCTACACGAGGCACCAGCTGCTCCAGTTGAATCAAAAAAGCCTCCTGTAGAGGACAGACCAGCAGCTCCAGTAACAAACGCCTCTGACGTGCAAGCCTCAGAGGTTCCAGTAGCCACGGACAAGGAGAAGGTGGCTCCAGTCATTGCTCCTAAAATTACGTCTGTTATCAGCCGGATGCCTGTCAGCATTGATTTGGAGAATTCACAGAAAATAACCCTGGCAAAACCAGCTCCTCAGACTCTGACTGGGCTGGTGAGTGCCCTGACTGGCCTGGTGAACGTCTCCCTGGTTCCAGTGAATGCCCTGAAAGGCCCTGTGAAGGGGTCGGTGGCCACGCTGAAAGGGTTAGTGAGCACCCCCGCAGGGCCTGTGAATGTCCTAAAGGGGCCCGTGAATGTTCTCACGGGGCCAGTGAACGTCCTCACCACGCCAGTGAACGCCACTGTAGGTACAGTGAATGCTGCTGCCGGCGCGGTGAACGCTGCCACGGGAGTAGTGAGTGCCACTGGGGGTGCAGTGACAGTCACAGCAGGTGCAGTGACGGCTGCATCCGGTGGTGTGACTGCCACAGCAGGTGCGGCAGCTGTGACAGGTGCAGTGGTTGCACCTTCCCCAAAGTGCAAACAGAGATTGAGCAGTAACGAGAACAGTCGCTTCCACCCTGGGTCCATGTCTGTGATTGACGATCGTCCCGCAGACTCGGGGTCTGGCACAGGGCTCCGCGTGAACACTTCGGAGGGGGTTGTGCTCCTGAGCTACTCAGGGCAGAAGACTGAAGGTCCACAGCGAATCAGCGCCAAGATTAGCCAGATCCCCCCAGCCAGTGCAATGGACATTGAATTTCAGCAGTCAGTGTCCAAGTCCCAGGTGAAACCTGATTCAGTCACATCGTCTCAGCCTGCACCCAAAGGCCCTCAAGCTCCCTCAGGCTTTGCGAACGTGGCCACCCATTCCACCCTGGTGCTGACCGCGCAGACTTATAATGCCTCCCCTGTGATCTCCTCTGTCAAGGCCGACCGTCCATCCTTGGAGAAGCCTGAGCCCATCCATCTCTCTGTGTCCACCCCTGTCACCCAGGGTGGCACAGTGAAGGTTCTCACCCAGGGCATAAACACACCCCCAGTCCTGGTCCACAACCAGTTGGTCCTCACCCCAAGCATTGTCACCACTAATAAAAAACTTGCTGACCCTGTCACCCTCAAAATAGAGACCAAGGTCCTTCAGTCAGCCAACCTTGGTTCTGCACTTACGCCCCACCATCCTCCTGCTCTGCCCAGCAAACTGCCTGCAGAAGTGAACCATGCCAGCTCGGGGCCCAGCACACCGACAGACCGAGTGGTCTCCCATTTGGCAGCCACCAAGCCAGACACACATTCTTCTCGACCCAGCGGGCCTGCGCCAACCCCCTTCCCCCGGGCGTGCCACCCCAGCAGCACCACATCCACGGCGCTCTCTACCAATGCCACGGTCATGCTGGCTGCAGGCATTCCAGTGCCTCAGTTTATCTCTAGCATCCACCCAGAGCAGTCTGTCATCATGCCGCCCCACAGTATCACCCAGACTGTGTCCCTTGGCCACTTGTCACAGGGTGAGGTGAGAATGAACACGCCTACCCTGCCCAGCATCACCTACAGCATCCGGCCAGAAACACTGCACTCTCCTCGGGCCCCCTTGCAGCCCCAGCAGGTAGAGGTGCGGGCCCCACCACGTGCAGGCACCCCGCAGCCCGCTGCGGCTGGAGTGCCTGCGCTGGCCTCCCAGCACGCCCCTGAGGAAGAAGTGCACTACCACCTGCCTGTGGCTCGAGCCACAGCTCCCGTGCAGTCTGAGGTGCTGGTCATGCAGTCCGAGTACCGGCTGCACCCATACACCGTACCCCGAGATGTTCGGATCATGGTGCACCCACACGTGACAGCAGTCAGCGAGCAGCCCAGGGCCACAGAGGGCGTAGTAAAGGTGCCACCTGTCAGCAAGGCCCCTCAGCAACCTGGGAAAGAAGCTGCCAAGACACCAGAGGCCAAAGCTGCCCCCGCCCCTGCCCCACCCCCTCTCCCCGCCCCTCCCCCTCCTAGCGAGGCCCGCATTCTCACCGTCACCCCCAGCAGCCAGCTCCAGGGGCTGCCCCTGACCCCCCCTGTGGTGGTGACTCATGGAGTGCAGATCGTGCACTCCAGTGGGGAACTGTTTCAAGAGTACAGATACGGCGACATCCGTACCTACCACGCCCCAGCACAGCTCACACCCACTCAGTTTCCTGCTGCCTCAATTGGCCTGCCTTCCCGGACCAAGACTGCTGCCCAGGTGAGGAAGCCGGGCATCTCCCCCACCGCTGTGGGGCACGGGCGTGGGGGGCTCTACAGCTTTGAAGCAGAAATGGGCTAGGAAGTCAGCCTTTCACCTGAGATGGTGGTTGAGAGACAGCTGGGCCTGTCAGATACTCCCGAATGTGTCCCTCAAGTGCTTGGGCTTTGAAGCGGAGAGTGGTGGAGGGGCGGGGTGGGGGGAGGCCTCACTGCGGAGAGCTCCGGGCACGGGGAGGGGCTCTTTGTGCCATACGTGGTAAGTGCAGTGGCTTCTGCCTGTGGGTGGGGAGGAAGGTAATGGAACTTCTTACCTGTGTTCTGGCTTGCATAACAGCCTGCTGCTGACATGCTCCTGTGTGGCCCATTGGGCCCTTTACTGGGGGCAGGGGCCTGTGCATAGCATACTCTGACTCCCCATTTGCCTTCTTTTCCAACTCTAGGGGCCTCCTGACGGTGAGCCCTTGCAACCCATTCAGCCTGCACAGTCCACGCAACCTGTTCCACCCGTGCCGCCCTGCAATCCCTCCCAACTCAGCCAGCCTGGCCAGCCACCGAGTGGCAAGATGCCTCAGGTTTCCCAAGAGGCAAAGGGGACTCAGACAGGAGGAATCGAGCAGCCCCGCCTCCCAACTGTACCTGCAAACAGGCCGCCTGAACCCCATGCCTCCCAGGTTCAGAGGGCACAAGTGGAAGGCGGCCAGGCTTCCTACCCCTCTCCTGTGTCTGTCTCCATGAAGCCGGACCTCCCCACTCCTCTGCCTACTCAGGCTGCCCCAAAGCAGCCATTGTTTGTTCCTACAACTTCAGGCCCTAGCACCCCACCAGGGCTAGCTCTGCCGCACACTGAAGTCCAGCCAGCCCCCAAGCCAGATTCTTCACACTTGACTTGCCAGAGATCTGTGGATATGGTCCAGCTTCTGAAGGTGAGTGTGGGCAAGGGCTGGCCCTGTCTCCCAAGCTGTGTGCCGTGTCCAGGGTCCTGAGATTCCCCAGTTGACCCAGGCCAGCCTGGCCCACTCTCCAGGCACGAGCTTACTTGTGCTTTGTCTGTTTGTGAGCAGAAGTACCCCATCGTGTGGCAGGGCCTGCTGGCTCTCAAGAACGACACGGCTGCTGTGCAGCTCCACTTCGTCTCCGGTAACAACGTCCTGGCCCACCGGTCCCTGCCCCTCTCTGAAGGGGGCCCCCCCTTGAGGATCGCCCAAAGGATGCGGCTGGAGACCTCGCAGCTGGAAGGGGTGGCCCGAAGGATGACAGTAAGAGCCTGCGGCTCCACTCGAGGCCACAGAGGTCCCCGCCTGTCCCCTGCTGTGGGCCGCAGCTCTGGCAGTGGACAGTGAAAGGCCTACTGAGTGCCTTACTCCTACACCCAGCAACAAAGTAGCCTCAGAGATGGGGGTTTGAACGGACTTAGCATCCTGGGGTGGATGTGGCCTGCTGTTTGGTGAGAAAGCCCCTGACCACTGGCTTCTCTGCCCCAGGTGGAGACAGATTACTGTCTGCTGCTGGCTCTGCCCTGTGGTCGTGACCAAGAAGACGTGGTAAGCCAGACAGAGTCCCTGAAGGCTGCCTTCATCACTTACCTGCAGACCAAGCAGGCAGCCGGGATCATCAACGTCCCCAACCCTGGCTCCAATCAGGTTGGTCTAGCGTGGTGCCGTGTCCCATCCTGACCTCTACCAGTGTGTACATGGGGGGCTGCTCTGTGCCACCTGGGAATGTGCTGGCACAGATCACTAGCATGAGCTAGGGTATTCCAGCGGCTCCTGGAGGAGGTGGGCAAAGGGCGTTCTAGATAGAGGGCATCAGCATGTGTGGGAGGGGACCTGGGGAGCAGCCGAGGGCCATCTCGAGCCTGGTGGCCCCGGGCGCTGAGGGCGTGCAGTCATTGTGGGGACACTGACTTAGGCTGGCTGGCCGCCTCTGGCCTGTTTAGGCCTGTTAGAAGCGTGCTGGGGAGGGTGTACCTTAGACAGAAGGTCCCACTTTGTCTCTCGCCCCTTCTCCAGCCCGCCTACGTGCTGCAGATCTTCCCGCCTTGCGAGTTCTCTGAGAGTCACCTGTCCCGCCTGGCCCCTGACCTCCTTGCCAGTGTCTCCAACATCTCTCCTCACCTCATGATTGTCATTGCCTCTGTGTGAGCCACTGGACTATCACCACCTCAGGGCATTTTCCCTGAGGTTCTGCTGGAAAAAAGAAAAGACCACCAGACTACCCAGTCAGGCAGAGGAGCAGCTGCAGAGGGGGCAGACCCCACTGCCAGATAGATGCTGGCCTCCATGCCTGCCCAGCTCCCAGGGACAGACCTCCCTGGGCGGCGGTGCTGCTGCCTTGTATGTTTACACGACGCTGTCACCCAGGACATGCCACCAACTGAGGGGCTCACAGACACCTTGGGGCTGGGTTTCTCTTTTTGGAGAAAAGGAATAGGGCAGTGGAATTCATTTTTGTTTTTTAAGAAACAAGAAAACAGGACTGCCTTTGCACTAAATTAGTGACTTGGACTTTTGCACAGTGAAGACAGGCTGTGACGCTCTGACAGACGTCTTGGTGTGTGTGAACACGTCACACACGCTAATGCAGGACTCGGAACTTATGCTGAAACCTTGGGGTCAAGGAACATTTCATGTTTTTTTTTTTTTTTTTTCCCCACCTCTTCTTCCCTTGCTCATTGGATGTGTCACCTCTAAACTCCTGCTGCCACCACCTTTGACTCACCAGGATGTACAGTTTACAGTGGAACAGGAGCAAACACATGATGTCCTTCCTTGGTGGGATATGCAGAACATGGGATGTGTGTATATATAAATATATAATATATATAAATATATATAATACTGACTTAAAAATCAAATTTCCCCGACATACATTTTTTTTAATCTGTGCCAAAAATGTGTTTTCAGAGAAAATCTTATTTTCATACTCAGACTTTGTATTGTCACCCATTTGTATGAGTGCCCTTCACGACAGCACGGGCGCCGCTCCCGCGATGTGCAAGTATCACACCGCACCTGTACAGACTGGCCAACCTCTATGACCCAGACCTCTCCATACTTCCTAACACTTATTAATTTATGAAACTGTTTTTCTCAGCGGTTTTGTTTTATGTGTCCATTGGATTACAAACTTTATTAAAAAATACAAAACACCTCAGGTGTGAATGTGATTGCTGCTCGGTGGGAGGGCCAGCGGGCACAGGCTTAGGCAACAGCTAGCCCTCGCCTCACCTCGGCTTTTACCCCACTCACTCACTCCTGCCCAAAAGATCATTTCGTCTTGTACAAAAGAACCTTTTGTTGGGGATGAACTTCAACATTTTTCCAGTGTTTTGGTGTATGCAGATCAGGGTGAAACTAAGGTCCTGATGGGCTCCAAGGTAACATGGAAAGCACTTCAGCCTTTGATGCAGTATTTCCCCAACCGTGCACACAAGCCCTGGGCTGGGGTTGAACCAGGGCCTTGCACATGCTACGGCTGGAGCTCAGCCCTAAGCTCCAGCCCATGAGAAGCGTCTCACACAAGCTCAGGTCTCTGGTCTTTTCCCTTCCCTCCCCCAGTATGGTGCCAGTGGCTCAAGCAAGGTCGGGAGGCAGAACCTGACCTGGTACTCCTGGCAGCTCAGTTAGCCGTGTACCTGCAGCCTGATAGGAGTGCGGAAGTGGGTGGTTAGGGTCTCCCCCACCTACAGGACATAAATTGACATTTTCCTCTTGTAGTATCAATGGGTTCCTACAAATACGCATGTGCACATGATACAGGAGTTGTCACTTAGCAAAGGGGTACAGCTGTGTGCAGGGGCTATCAGGGTAAGCCCTGATACACAGCTGTCCCACAAAAGCACCCCACTACATCCTGTACCTCCAGGCCAGCCTGCAGGTGGACATGATACCCTGGTTCAGGGCATGGAAGTATTCCCACAGGACAGCTCTGGCAGGGTTACTGGTGAAGCTCATGCAAAGCTTTCTTGCTTCTCCAGGTCCCAAAGAACTGCCCGCTGGCCTGCTGGGCCTGGCACCATCCTGCCTACCTCAATCCTCAACAAATGCATCCTTTTTTTTTGGCGGTACTGGGGATTGAACTCAGGACCCTGCGCTTGCTAGGCAGGCGCTTATTCCACTGAGCTATATCCCCAGCTCCAACAAATGCATCCTTGAGCCAGGCCCAAAGCAGCGAGTCAGGGAGAGGTCCTGGGGCTGGGCTCCATTCTGGCCACTCCCCCCCCCCAGCTGCCCAGCCCCACGGGCAGAGCGGAGGAGGGTCATGGCAGTGCTCGGTGGGAACAACGGTTCCCGTCTCAGCTCATGTGCTGCCACCCACTGCCCAACTGGAGACAGAGCAGGCTTGGGCACAGAGACGTCCGCAGAGGGCCAGCAGTACTTTTCCAGGGAGGCTGGTCTGGGACGGCGGAGCTCTTGTCACAGCTGTAGCTGCCAGCCCTCCCATTCCCCCAGTGGGCCTAAGGCAGCATTAGAAAATAATGAAATTTATTCTGTAGGGAATGGGGCCCCCGTTCTCAGTTCTAGGGTGCCATCCACCCTTAAATAAAAAGTCAAGAGAAGGGCCTCCAGTCACTCAGCAGGTGGTGGACACTCAGGAGCTGCAGGTGGAGTCTCTGCCGGTGCAGGCTGGCCCTCAGCCCCGTCCCGGGGGCGGAAGACCAGCTCCCCGGCCTGCAGCACCTGCCCAGCTGGCCAAGTGCTGCCCGGCCCATACTGCTGGTAGAAGTCTGCGTCCGTTTGAAACATGACCAGTGCCTGGGCTGTGTGGATCCGAACATGCTGCGCCAGACTGTTGGCGTCCAGGAACTTGTCCCCACAGGAGTCACAGGCATAGAGGATATGGGTGTTGGGGTCTGCGGAAGTAGGGGCTACAGTCAGTGTGGGAAGGGCCCTGGGTCCACCAGCGCCCACACCCTGGGTGGCCCCTCTAACCTTCTTCCTGCACCTGTTTCACAGCTTTGCTGATCTCTGCTTTCAGCACTTCTGTCTCATCAGCTGTCACAGCCGCCCCCACCGGTACCACTGTGGGCAGAACCAGCAGGGCCTGAGGCGAAGGTTGCAGTAACCACCCCACTGATGCCAGCCTGAGTCAAGCTACCTGCAGCTGCCCTCTGCTGCCCAGCACCCGCACCTGTGAGCTGAGTGACGGCTGTTGCTGCCAGTGCCTCAGTGGCCAGTGTGACCATGTCATCCACAGTAACCACGCTGACCTCACCGCCCTCCTCTGGCTCCAGGATTTTGATGCCCGCCTTGCCCTGGTGCACAGTCTTCACATGGGAGCGCAGGTTGTCCACCCGGTTAAAGCCGCGCCCACACTTGTCACACAGGTAGGGCTTCTCTCCTGGTGGGGAGGCAAGGTTCGCTCCTGCCTTGGGGGAGGGGCAGCCGGGGTGGCGGTGGGAGGACCTCCAGGCCTCCGCTTCCCCAGCAGCCCTGTCTTTTCCAGCAGGAAGTTCTCTGGGGCAGCCACCAGAGCTGACCAACACCGCCAGGGGCACCCACTGCTCTGGAAGCTCTAAGGAAAGGGT
This sequence comes from Dinomys branickii, assembly GCA_004027595.1. NCBI lineage: Eukaryota > Metazoa > Chordata > Mammalia > Rodentia > Dinomyidae > Dinomys > Dinomys branickii. The sequence goes on along the minus strand of PVLD010012343.1, from coordinate 44,688 downwards.
CTACATTTGGACTCAACTGCCTCCAGCCACCTCACCTCCCCCTCCCTGGGTGGGGCTGTGAGCACATGCCAGTGGCCGCTCACCAGTATGGATGATGATGTGCTTGGACAGGTCCCCCACGTTCACAAAGGCCTTGCTGCACACACTGCACTTGTGGGGACGGATGTTGTCGTGGTGGCGAATGTGATTGGCCAACTGGCTGGACTGCACGAACCTAAGGGCACAAGGAAGGGGGTCGCATCTCCTTGCCCTGGCAAGGGGACTGGGGAGCAGAGTGGGAGCGCCCTCATCTGGAACAAGCACCACTGAGCCCTCCAGAACCCCTTCACACCCTGCGGGGGCAGCACCTCTTGCCGCAGCGCTCGCAGACGTAGGGCTTCTCCCCAGTGTGCTGGCGTACGTGGGCTATGAGGGAGCTGGCCTGCGTGAAGGCCTTGCCGCACATCACGCACTGGCACGGCTTCTCACCTGGGGATGGGGCAGGACATGTGTGAGCGCCCGCTTCTCCTCTGGGCTCCCCCCACACCCCCAGGCAGTGTGGCCCGCTCACCCACCCGTGTGGATCCGGACATGCCGCTGCAGGGCGCCAGGGTCGGCAAACTGCCGCTGGCAGTGGATACACACATAGGGCTTCTCCCCGCTGTGGATCCGCAGGTGCCGCTTGAGGTTCCCTGTGGCGGAGACCACGGGACGCCTGGTGTGGGTCTGAGGGCCATGGGGGTGGGGGAGTGGGTGGGCAGCCCGGGTGGCCTGGGCCTACCTGAGGTGGTGAACTGCTTCCCACACTCTCTGCACTTGAGGGGCCCGTCTGCAATGTGGATCTTCAGGTGGGCCTTCAGGTTCCCCACCTGTGCCACGCAGGGATCAGAAGGGCCACTCACAGACCTTGGCCTCAGGCCTCTGCCCAGCCCCCAACCCCAGAGAGCAGCTCTCAGGTCTGCCAGGATGCTGGGGAAGAAGCCATCTCCCAAAGCTAGTGGAAGGTTCCAGGTCCCTGCGGTGACAAGTAAAACACCCCCACCTAACTCTTTCTGGGCCAATGCCAGCCTAACTCAAGCTGCCCTCCCTGGCTGCCTGGGCAGGGTGGCTGGGAGCACCGTCTGGGGCACAGTCACGGTCTACAGACGGCCTGTGAGGGCACCAGCACGGTTCCCGGAGGACGGGGCGGCCTCTGCGCTCCCTGCGCACAGGGGGCTCCCGGGCTGGCTCTAGGCGGGCCTGCACACCTGATTGAACTTCTTGTCACAGTGTGGGCACTTGTGCTCCTTGTTAGTGTCATGTGTCTCCAGGTGGCGCATCTTGGACGTGGGGTCTGAGAAGGAGCGGCCACAGTAGTCACACTGGTAGGGCTTCTCGCCACTGTGCACCAGCTGGTGGCGCTTGAGGTTGCCCGACGTGGTGAAGAGCTTGCCGCAGTCCTCGCAGCGGTAGCGTGCCTCCCCTGAGTGCCGCTTCTTGTGCAGGTTCAGCAGGCTGATGAGCCGGTAGCTCTTGCCGCACTCCTCGCAGCCGTACGGCTTCAGCGGGCTGGTGGCAAGAAGGCAGTGGAAGGGAGGGGCGCTGCCCGGTCCAGGAAGTGCCTGCAGGGCGAGGGAGGCCTGGGGCAGCTACCTGTGCGTCTTCTCGTGGGCCTTACAAGCAGCAGGGTCGGAGAAGGCCTTACTGCACTCGCGGCATGAGAAGGGCTTCTCGCCAGTGTGGATGCGGATGTGGCGCTTGAAGTTGCCCGTGTGCGTGAACTCCTTCCCACAGTCCTGCGGCACAGCGGGAGGGTGTGAGTGCGCTGTGGGGGCCGGGCAGGCGGGAGGAGAGGCACCACCTGCGCCCCGCACCTCGCACTTGTGGATGACAGAGCCATACGCCTTGGACTCGGTGCGGTCCCCATAGGTGCCGGAGCGCAGGCTCCGGGTCTCCAGGCTGAGCTCCTGCCCCGAGTCCGTGCCCACAGAGCCCTCGGTCTCCTCGGGGACCTCTCCATTCTCCAGCCGGGGTCCTTCCTCCTTGACCTCGGCGGGCTCGGAGTCTTCCTCGTCAGGCTCGTCTTCCCCTTTGCTGGCCGGCTCCACCCTCATTTCTGTGAAGAGCCGGCGGCACTGAGGCGCCTGGGTACAAGCTCAGGCCCAGTGGGACCCCTTCACCCGTCCCGCACCCCTTCCTCTGCCCGAACACCGAGCAGGTCTGGGAGTGACAAGGACACAGTCCCAGCACTGCCAGGGCAGGCACCCTGCGTGTGTGTGGCCTGGGTATTTGCTACTTGCAGCTGTGAGCCTCAGTCGGCTGGGGATGGGCACTTGGGGGGTGGAGGTTAGCAAGGCATATCCGGTGTGGTGCCCAGGGCTAGGCACAGGCAGAATCTCCAGGATGCATCAAGATGCTTCAGATGCAAAGCTCAAGATTCAAGAAGAAAGCTGAAGTGAACAGTGGTTCCAACTAGAGCTGGCCAGAGGTAGGGGGAAGTCAAGTGGTAGCAGGCACGGGCCCTGGGAAGAGGTGCATCCCAGGCTTAGGCGTTACCTTGCTCCGAACTCTCTGACAAGGCAGCTTCAGCTTCTGCTGCAGCCATGCCGCTTGTGGGGTCTGGCTTGAGCTCCACAGGAAGGGGCTCCCGGGGAGCGTCGGCTTTCTCTGTCTGCTCTGCACCTGAGGCGGCAGGGGTGAGCATGGGAGGCTGGATTGGGACCTTCTGCAGGGCCCACTGACTCTCCTAGACCAGGCCCAGTGTGGCTGAAGAAACTGCTCAGAACAAGCCATGGGATTTCCTTGAGTGTGGGCGCTCGCTCAGGCCGTACACCCCTCACTGCAGCCCCTCACCATGGCCCTGGGGCCCAGGCTGCTGCAGGCCATGGGGTGGACCTCTGATTGACTGCTGTCCACCTCCTCCAGGCAGCCAGCCCATTCCCAGATGGTCACTCACCACTGGCCGTGCTCGCGGCCTGGCCACCCCGCTCCTCTTTGGGCTCCCCGCCTGGACCTGGGGGTGTACTGCTTCCAGCCTGGTCCAGCCTGCTCAGCGCAGGGGCAGCAGCCTTGTCCCTGGCTCTCCTGTCGCCTCCTGAGGGTGGAACAGGTGCAAGCTGCCATCCCCATCAACTGCCACCCACTTGGCTGTGCTCAGCAGCCTAGAGCCTTCCAGCTCTTCTGCCCCCTCCCCCCCGTGCATGTGTAAATAGTGGTCACTGGTCCTTTGCCGAACTCTTTGTCCCAAGTCCCAACTAGGGATGCAGCAGTGGCATTTCCTGCTTGTGGGGGGCACACAGGCTGGTCAGGGAGACAGACCTCACACATGCAATGCAGACACACAGGAGTCAGTGCTTAGAAGGAAAGAAACACAGTCCTTTGAAAGTACACAACTGAGAGTCTGCCACAGAGGGTGTCTGAGGGCTTGAGGGTGTCGGGAGAGGAAGGATGCTTGGGAGAAGACAGCTGTGGTAGTGTTAGGAGCAAGCCCGGCCAACACACACATGCAGTGGCCCGGGTGCAGCTGTCCAGGCTGTGCTGGGGAAAGGAAGGACAAGGGGAGGCATCAGGACCTTGTTCACAGGTGACCACGGTCAGCCTCCACCAGCACCTCCGGCAGGGAGGCAGCAGAGATAGCCCAAAGAATCAGAGGCATGGCCCCCTGCAAGGGTCTCAAAAGTGGGGTCCGGGGCCACCTACTCAGAAACAGCTTACTGATCATCTCACCTTCCGCAGCTGGGACCTCCATATTCTCCCCAGGGCTGGTGACCGGCTCAGCAAGTGACTTGAGGGCGTGGCAGGCTGTGATGATGTCCTGCATCTGGAGGAAGCTGGCCACGGCCAGCACATCATCCACATTCTCAGGGCTCAGGCTCAGCTTGGCTGTGTACATGAACTCCAGCACCTGCCCCAAGCCTGCCAAGGACAGGACAACTGTCATAGACCCACCTGAGAGGCTGGGCCCAGCAGCCCCGTTCAGCCTCTCGCTCAGCAGCAGGCTGGAAGTCTGAACAGCTAAGCAGCGAGCCTCCATCATGGGCTCCTAGGCGGCCCAGCAGCCAGCCTCTGAAAAGAAGGACGCCACAGGGGCAGTGTGAATGCTGTCCTGGGGCAAGAGCAGGGCAAGCATGTCTGCCCGCACACCCTTGGCCTGGCTGCTGGGCTTCACCCCTGGGGGACACTTCACCCAACAGCTCAGCACTTCCTCTGGGCTTTGTCACCAACTCTACATCCCCTTGTACTGACTTCTCACATGTCACACCACTGTGGATCAGGAACTCAAATCCAGGACCAGCATACCCTCAGTCCCAAGGCCTAACTCCAGCTGTGCCCTCGCCACCCTATCACTATCCCCATACTCCTGCTTGGCACGGGGGCAGTGTCTCTGGGGACCTGGAGGCTTGTCCTGTGTTCGCCATGGCCTGGAGCTCACACGAGCCCTTCGATCCAGTGCTGCCCTTGCCACCCCACTCCTAGTCAACAGAGGCTCCCAAAAGGTGGCAGGAACTTGGTACATGCTCAAGACTTGAGGCTTGCATGGGAGTCCTGGGGCACCCACAGCCTGCAGGGTCTGCACGGCATGGGGCCACCCATAGCTCCTGGCCTCAGCAAGCCCACCCTGGCCCCAGAGGGGTACCTGCTGCCGCGTTACTGATGTCCAGGTGCACCACGTCCTTCTGGTCCACAAAGAGCATCTTGAAGTACTCGCTGCACGCTGCCAGCACTGCCTTGTGAGCCTTAAAGTCAACACCATCCACCACAAAGGTGCAGTCGCACAGAAGTCCCAGCTGCCGCTGCTGGTTCAGCTGCTCCAGGACATGCTGGCTGTGCTGGGGGAAGTCCATGGCTGCAGAAAGCCAAAAGGCCTCTGTCGGCACAGAGAAGGCATGCCAGCCTGTCTCACCTGTCAGCCCCAGACTCTCAGCAGACGTGCAGCAAAGACAGGAAGAATTAAAATAATGGAGAAGCATTTCTACTACCGAAGGGCAGATAACTCCAGACACCTTTTATAAGCCAGGCTGGACCAGCAGCTCCTGGATTCCAGGTGTGCTACCAGGATGCCCCTGAACCAAAAGGCAACAAGGGACCAACACAGCCATCTTTATCTCTTGCCAGGTGATTACAATAAAGAGTCAGAAAGGCAAACAGGCTGGAGAGATAGCTCAGTGTAATAAGCACCTGCCTGGTGAGCGCAAGGTCCTGAGTTCGATTCCCAGTACCGCCAAAAAAAAAAAAAAAAAGGCAAATGAACATAAAACACTGATTGCTGTCATCATTTCCACAAAGGGAGGACATGGTCAGTCCAACATTTTTTTTACCCCCCCAACAAAAAAAATCACATAATCTCAGAGTAAAGAACAGATGTTCAGCTGGACACAAATAGCTTGAAGAAGACCTATTTTGTTCATGTTTTTCTTGTCCTGTCACGGACTGATGAAACATTTCGTTCAGGAAGGTGACAAGGTGGCTCTTTCATCACTGGGTGTTTCAGAACTTGGCCCCTCTCCCACTGCACCCACAGGCCCTGGCCAAGTTCCTTGTGCCCACAAAGTTGGGTCCTCCAGGGCAGACAGCCCTCTCTCTGACTTACAGGAAAAGGAACGACATGAAGTTAGGAATCCCCCACCTCCAGAAACCTCTGTTCTGGTGGCTTTTTCTGGAGAAAAAAGGAGCACCATTTATGATCCCAAGAGCTGCCAGCCCAGCCACAATTCATGTCAAGGGACTCATTTAACACCTGAAGGGCTGGGGATATAGCTCAGTGGAATAAGCGCTTGCCTAGCAAGCACAGGGTCCTGAGTTCGATCCCCAGTACCGCAAAAAAAAAAAAAAAAATTTTCAAAACGAAAAAAAAAAAAAAACAAAAAAACACCTGAAAATCCCACAAGCACCTTGACTGCAAATATGCTCAGAAAAATACCCTGGCACGATGTTGCATTACCATGACCTGCACTACCCACGACTAAATAACTATCTCAGCGGCCCAATGTCCCCCACACCCAGCACTGCTTCCGAGTCTGAGGATCAGTGATCTCCTAGGGAAAACAAGCAGGCCTTCTTTTCTAGAAGGAACCAGTTTTAGAATGTTTCAAAAGAAAAACCAGCACCCCGTCAGGCTGCGCTGCACAGATCAGCACAGTGGGTTGGCCCAGTGGCGGTTCTCGGCTAGCTGCTCCAGAAATGGGTTTGGGCTTCTGAGGGCAGAGTGGCCCAGGCTGTCTCTGGGAGGCGAGAACAATGCTGCGGGGCTCTCTGCCCCCATCTGCAGTCGCTCTGACTGCTCCATTACATCAGCCTCCTGGGCTGAGTCACTGGTTGCAGCTGGGAGCCACTGTGACCATGTATGGCTGCTATTGGGGCTGAGCTGCAATTAAAGCCACGCCCCGCGTGCCAGCACAGGTCCACCCACCCCATGGTAGCTGGAAACTCTTCAAAAGTGAGGGCATGGCTGGGCATGGTGGTACATGCCAGTAATCCCACCATCTTGTGAGGCTGAAGCAGGAGTATCACAGGTTAGAACACAGCCCAGGCAATTTAGCAAGACCCTATCTCAAAATAAAAAAGTAAGACAGGGCTTGGGATGTAGCTCAATGCAAAGGCCTTGGCTCAATCCCCAGCACTGAGATATATTTACAGAGCTGAGGGAAGTCACTTGGCAAGTAAAGGGGTGCACAGCACTGCAAATAAGCTCACAAGCCCATGTGCCGCCCCTGAGCCGTGAGCTCCAGGCTGCTGCTGCAGGAGCCTGGAGCACCCTTCCTTCCCTTTCTCCCTCTACACAGCCCAGACCGGGCCCTGTCTGGGCGTACCAGTTCTACCCCTCAACGCACTGGAGTGTCGGAGCTCTGGAGCTCTCAGAGGACAGCCAGAGGCCTCCTGTCTGCTCAGAGGAGACCTGTTCCAGAGCAAATCAGCTGCAGCAGTGTGGACTACCTGGACAAAGGCCACCGCAGATACAGCACCCACACAAAAGTGCCTTTCTCTAAGGTCTCCAATCCCGGAAGGTGAAAGCTGCCACTGGTAACCTGAAGGAATGCAAGGGACAATCTTAGCTGCGCTCTTCCTGAGCCTCAGACATGCAGAAGAACCCATATCCAGTCCTCACGGGTAAGTGCCCTTGCCGGGATCCTTGAACCTGGGTACCCTCTCAGTAGGACGTAGGGAATCAAAGGCAGGAAGCCTGAGCCAAACTGCCTGAGATCTGTATTCTCTGTGATGGAAAAGCCATGAACAGGCAGAAGTGCAGATGAGCACAGACAAGCCCCAGCCCCATCACCTCTCTGCATGCTGGGGAGCCTCAAGCGAGCCATGTCCTATGTGCACAAAGGGAGGGGACACGAGGGCCACATAGGACAAAACGCTCAGTTAGTTTCAGAATTTGCAAGTGAGGTCAAGGCCAGCCCTCTTGATGGGTGGGCCCTGAAAGCTGAGCCAGGACGGACCATCTCCCAGGCTCCCCCAGGTGCAATCACTGGCTGAACCCCACTGTGGGAGCCTGCCTTCTGCCTTGCCAGGAACAGAAACATAAGGAACAAGCAAGCGGCAGGGTGGGAGCCTATAGCTTAGGTGGACTCGGAGGCTGCAACAGCCTTTGAATGGCCACCTGGAGCTCCCAGAAAAAGGGCAGCAAAGCCCAGCCAACTGCCCTCCCGGGGCTCGAACCCTGGCAAGGATATGGGTGCCATTGTTTTCAGAGGCCTTGGGCATCAGAGGATCAGTAAAGGCCCCCAGGACAGGGTAGGTGGTAGCCTGCCTCCTCCAACCCTCCCCCCACGCACACAGGAGGGAAGCTGGGTGATCCATGCATGGCTGTGCACCTGGCGCTACCCTCTTCTAAGTCAGGATCCCCACCAGAGGTAGCTCCTCCCCAGATGCAGGGGTCAGGAGAAAACCAGAGGCTCCCAATTCCTCCAAGGACGTTTCAAGAACAGCCCCCCCCAGGCGTCTGTCCTAGTAACATCAGAGAAAGAAAGGAGACTGCAGCAATGCTGGCTCACGCCTGTGACCCCGCACTCTGGGGTCTGGGACGCGGGAAACTCAGTGACTTAACAAGACCTTGTCTCAAAACAAAAATGTAATAAAGGTCTGGGGACGTAGCTAAGTGCAAAAGCCCTGCATTCAGTCACCAGTACATAAAGTCAGAGAAGAGAAACAAAAATGGAAGGGAGAAAGAGAGAGGGGAGAAACAGTGAGAGGTGAGGAGGGGGAGAAAAGCAGCAAGAACGAGGAAGTAAGGGGAGGAGAGGAGAGGAAGAAAGTGGGAGAAAAGAAAAACCAGCCTGCTCCCAGTGACAGACAGGCAGCGGCTCTAAGCAGAGCCAACCAGAGTCTGTGCAAAGAGCTGTGGGGCCACACGGGTACCAAGTGCAAAGAGGTGTTGCCCACGGAAGAGCACTGCCGAGCACCTCCCCCTGGTGAGCACCCCAGTGAGCTGCACGCACGGCGAGGTGCTGCTGGCCTTGGCCCTTCCTCAAGGCGGAACCCCGGGTGCTCCAGAAGGCTCCCCACACCGTCTGCTGCCAGCACTGCTGCACTTGGAAGAGGAGAGAAGCAGAAGCGCTGCACTGACCTCGGAGACGAGCCCCAGAATGAGAGCAACCAGCCTCTGCTTCTCATCCAGCCAGGGGTGATGCACAGCCAAGACCTTGCCTGCCACGCAGCTGCTGCCGCAGCCGAGCATGGAGTGTGGCCCTTACTCCCCTTGTCTTCCTCACCTCGCCTCAGTGGGGGTGAATGTGGGCACTAGTTGAAGCCAGTTCCAGAAAGACCCTCAAAACGAGCCCACAGGTCATGCAGGCAGACAGAATGAGACCACAGCCCACCATGCCCGAGTCCTGGTTTTAGATGCAGAAGATGAGCTCCTGCACAAACCACACCCGGCTTGCCCAGGGCCTCTGCCACATGGACCAAGCTGCCCTTCTGATGATGGTCGCTACTGCAGCCAGGCACCTTTCTCCATGACACCTCCAGCTGCTCAGTTTTTAACCTGTGATTAATGGCCCACACCCCAGGGTCAGAGCTGGGATGCTCTTCTATGACCAACAGCTTCGCAGGACCCACCCTGGGGACCTCACTGGGAATTCTCTGGGGATGAAGGGTAGCACTTGAGGGACACTGCAGCATGACTCCAGATGGGCACAACAGGCATCCTTTTGTCCAGTCATCAGACATGGGCCCTCCCCAAGGGCCTGGATTCTAAGGGCGGCACAATAGTCCCTCTCTCCCTGCCTAGTGCCCTTGTGTCCATGGAATGTAGGGGCGGGGTGAGGGCCCCCAGTGACAACTCTGGGATGAGAGAGCTTTCTTGGTGCTCCCAGCCCAGCTGCTCACTGAGCGCTGTCACATGAGTGACTGCAACCAGCACCTTGGGAGCAAAGCAGCTGCCCGGGCAACTTCCAAAACAGACATAGAAACTGCACAGCCAAACCACTAACCTTGTTTGGGAGGTGTGCTGTGCAGCAAGGACAGCTGAAACAGAGGGGAATGACAAAAAGAATTAACAGAGCAACAGGGCCCTTCCCAGCTGCTGGGCTTGTCCTGCTTCTTCATTCAGACACACCTAGATTAGTACACACCCATATGAAGACATTTTAAAACTCAACACAATTTTTCATTAAGAAAAAAGCGAGGCACAGAGCCACACTTGATCGAGTCACGGCACAGGGACCAGGCAAAGACTGGCCACTCTCATCAGGGCTGTTCTGAGGCCCCAGGCCAGCTGGCAGCATGACAGTGGGGTCAGTGGAGCTAGAAGAGCCATACTCAGGCATGCAGGAGGACCGGCACAGCTGGCAGGTCTACCTCCCGTGTCCCCCAGGCCCACAGGCTGCTGCCTGAGGGAACTTCTCTTCAAGAAAGAGAGTGCCGCTGCTCAGCTCAAGAGGTCTGTTGCGATGCAGGTCTACAATCCCAGCAGCACTCAGGAGGCTGAGGCAGGAGAGTGGAGACTTCCAGGCCCATTGGGGCTACACAGTGAGTTCAAGGTCAAGCACAGACCGCACAGCAAGACCTTGTCTCAACAATGACAACGAAAGCCAGGTTCCTCCTATTACAGTACATTTAGAGTCTCTGCAGACCCTGTCTTTAAAAAATAAATAAAGCTAAAGCCTTTATCAGATGGTGTCTCCGTGCCTTTTATACTGGATGCCTCGGGGCACTGTTCTGTGATTTGACCCCGTGGAGGAGTGTCATCATAATCCATTATTCCTTCTAAATGCAACCTAGAAAATCCTGAGCACCATTAGCAAGGCGGGAGGGAGGGAATGAAAGGTGGGAGTGCTGAGCAAAGCACCCTGCACAGCGATTTTCTGTCCGAGGAGGCACTTCACATGGAACCGCTGTTCTGTCAGACCCCGGGTGAAGCTGGAGTGCCGGCCCGTGTGAGCGCCGAGTGCCGAGTGGCCCCACAAAGCACAGCTCCATCATGGAGTCAAACGGGGGCCCGTCAAACAAGAAACACTACCCAGGTTATTTAGCGGGCACTAAACTGCAGGCGCGATTTCCAAGCCACCACAGAGGGCCCATTAGACGAGGAAACACTGGCCAGCTGCAAGGAGATACTGAGCTTGACAGTGCAGTCTCTGGCGCCCACACAGGGCCACACCCAGCTGAGTCTCCACACAAACACAGCTACATCCTCTCTATGTGCCTGAAGGAACCCAAGACCAGGTGTGGAGGTCACTGCCCCGCTGCCAGCTGCTCAGTGTCCTGGTATTGTACAAATATAGGTGGCCCAGTGGACAAACTCAAGCCAAGAAAACGGACATGCCCATCAGGCCAGCCATGCAACCCTGAAGCCCATCTACCCAACCCCACTGCCCAGCCCAGGTGACAAACTGTCCTCTGGCAGAAAACCACGTATCAGGAAAAAAAGCAGATTTCTTAAATCTAAAGAAAGCCTAAATAGAAGACTAAATTACAGTACTGACTCTGTTTCAAAACCACGTCACACAGCTCGGAGTGTCTGCGGGCTGACCCGCACTGCCTGAGGCACTTGCCTGCAGGAAGGGCTGTGCTGCCCTGGGGCCGTGTCAGAGGGTTCAGTAGGCCAGTACCGTGCTGCTCCAGGGAAAGTGAGAGCTGTCCGGCCTAAAAGACAGGGTCCAAGCACTTATGATGAGCACTGGGCATTCTTCCCCTCTCCCTTGGCCACACTGACTCAGCCTCAGATGACACAGGCATCACCTCAGTCTTCCTGAGAATTTAACAGGCTCGCTGGCACAGGGCAGCTTTCTCCCTTACAGTGTTTATGGTACCTAACCAGGCCTGTGGTCTCAAGCAGGTCTGACTGAGAATGGTCCTGTAGATGACCGATCCTGGCCTTTTGAGTATGGCTGACTCAAAGGCAGAATATCCTGTGGACCCATAGGAAATGATAGCTATACTCCGGGGACTATTAGCTGAGTAGGTAATGGACAGCAGGCACACTGAACAATGACTTTCCATCCTACTGATCACAAAAGTGCCTGTGTGTGCTGTGATGTTTGTCCCCTCCGCAACTATAATGCAGTTTTAATGCCAGTGTAAGAGGCGGTATCTCTAGGAGGTGATTAGGCCTCAAGGCTCTGCTCTCAGGAACAGACTAACACCATCACAGCAGCAGTGGGCTCTGGCGACAAAACACGAGGCCTGGCGACCCACTGTCTCATCGTGCAAGCTCACTTGCCCTGACTGCTGCTGTGTGGACAGGGTGCCAAGGTCCCCCAGATGCCAGCATCTGCATGCTGGACTTCCCAGCTCAACCGTGGAAATACCAACGTCTTCATCAATTTCCCTCCCGTGGCATTCTTTATGTCAACATGAAATGCTGGGACATAGAGTTTGAGGAACAAGTGTACAGAAACTTCCCCAGGATACAGATCAGCAGGGTGCAGCTGCTACACAAGTACAGCACTGCAGAGCCTTCAATCTCTATGCCAGGACCCGTTATGGAAAAGATGAATGAGCTTCACAAGCATCTAACAGGGCCTCCCTGTTTGTCTGAAGTATGTGTTACAGCTCTGAGTCTCCAAAAGTCAAGTGAGAAACTGTACTGTCAGATCCTCAGTGTTATGGAGAAAACTAAAGCACACTGAGGGGAGAGGAAAGGGCCATGGAGGACCCCTCTGAGGAGGTGGCATTTAGGCAAAGGCCAGAATGAAGTGCCAGCGTGAGTCACGTCACCGTGAGCCCAGGGACCACACAGACTCAGGAAGAGCAGGTGCAAGGCCCTGAGGCTCATGGCCTTCGCTCGGGACCTGTCCTTCTGGAGAAGCAGGGGCGAGCCCAGCAAGGTCAGCAACAGCAGAGGCTGGGCCTCCTGGGCTCTGAGAGCACTAAGATGTGGGCTGCTTCTCCACACACCAGGCTGCCTTGGAAGCACTGAGAGCGGATCAGGGGCATTTTCCAAAGGTGCCACACTGGGTGTGGTGGCGCACACCTGTAAATCCCAGTGCTCAGATGTCAGTGAGGTCACCGCAGTAGACAATGAGAAGTGGTGGTCACCTCACCAAGATGGCAAGGTGCTCAGGTTAGGGACATGTTTTAGCACAGCAGATGTGGCCAATGCCCACAATTCCAGCCCAAGAAGTGTTTCCTGGGAGATCATGTGGGGGTTCAAGAGGCCCAATCACAGCTGTGGAGTCACCCACAATGGTGGCAATGAATGAAGGGGGTGGCTACTGCATTCAGAAGAGAGTAGCAGACTCTGTTGAGGCATCTGTGCTTGAGCCCTGGGTTTTAGATCGCTCAGCCTAAAACAGGAAAAGCCTGTGAACAGATGACTGAGGATTCAGCCAGACCCACAGCAGATCAATGTAGCAAAAGTGGAAATGGACACTGCATCCCTCATACAGGTCTGTGACGGATACACAGTCATGGCAGGAGGAAGAAAAGTGGACTGATAAGATGAAAATGACCCAGAGAGTCGTAGGTGAACTCTCTGTACCTGGGAAGCTAAGGCTTATCTCCAGCAACAGCAGCCGGCCAAAGCCTCTTCAGAGAGGTAGACCTGGTGGGTGTGGTGGCGCACGCCTATAATCCTAGCACTTAGGAGGCTGAGGCAGGAGGGCAGCTGTGAGTTCAAGGCCAGCCTGGGCCACACAGCGATTTCAAGGCCAAGCTGAACTACACAGTGAAACCCTATCCCCAAAACCAAAAGCAACAACAAAAAAGAACAGCAGTCAGGCCTGTGGCCCACCCATGTACACTTTCACCAAGAAAGAAAGGCCGTTTATGAGCAGTGCCCTGCTGGTGGACAGGGTGCCTGGCTCCCTCTAAAGAGGCACAAGCAAAGGCACAGCTATCCGGGCAGAGGGCAGCATGAGCTCTACAATGGGTGAGTGACAAAGAATGACATGCATACTGGTGTCCAGGGTGCAGCAGGGACAATGGCCTCCACTCTGCAAGAGGAGGCAGTGCAGGGAGAGCCTGGGGCTGGTTTACACTCACAGCCAGAGATCTGACAGCAGGTGGGGCCCGCACAGCACCGGGCCCTCTGGACGTGCAAACGGAACACTGCGGTGGTAAGGTGGTGGCAGGGCTGGCTGCTGACCTGAATCTGACAGTCCCTCATGTGGTCTCCCAGAGCAGCCTGCACAAAGGGCTGTCCCTGCGATACCATAAGGGTCTGGAAGGTTCGAGCACCTCCTGTAGGAGGGGCTCAGAGCCCCCAAGGACACTCAGCCTCATCTTGACGGAAGCTGGCCATGCTGTGTGTCCCCAACCACAGCCCTGGCAATGACTCACCCTTGAGCAAAGGGCCATGAGGAGGCAGAGATGGGGCCAGGGTGGGGACAGGACATGCCAGGGATGTGTTCTCTGCATGTTTTTGTTTTACCACCTCTAAAATTATCTGTTCATTAAAATTGAGGGAGAAAGAGGCAGGCAGGCAGAGGGAGCACACCAAAGAACAAGAGAGCCAAAGTCCCGCGTTTCTATCTACCAAAACCTTTCATACGTCTTCTGCAAGACCTGGTGACTGAAAACTTCTTAACAGGAAAAAATTTCTCATATGGGAAATGGAAAATTACAGTAATGTGACAGAGAATGTGTCATTCAGGAAAACCCTAAGATCAGAGATCCTGTCCGGGGCCTCCCCTAGAACAGCAGCCAGCATGCTCCTCTCCAGGCAGATGCGGCGGCGCGGCGGTGCTCACATCCTCCTCCCAGGGTCACACACACTGCCACAGCACCGCCTGCAACTGCCGAAGTACAAGAGCCCCAGACCTTGAGGTCCGGGCATGGGGTTCTGCACCTTGATTTCCTTCCTACAAAACAGGGGCAACAGCAAAGGCCCTGTTGTCTTGTCACTGCCGTATTACATGCAAACCAGCGCCTGCAAAAAAGTATAGGAAAAGGGGCACCGGGGCCCTAATTCTCACTCCTGCCTTCTAACCGCAGGTGTAAATTGGGACCCGGAGCCCCTCCAGGGAATTCCCACTGACAGAGAATAGGAGAGGCGCAGTTGCAGGGCTCACTCTGCCTACTGGAAGGTGAGGAAATGCAAGGCGCAGACACCACCTTCCTTCTACAGGGAACTCGACTTGGAGGAGGAAAGAGGCCGTCAGGAGAAAGAGGACAGACTTGACAAAATTGAAGAGCAAGGGGACCGAGCCCAGCAGGCCCCTAGGGGAATGAGAGGCCCTGCGCTGCACTGACAATGGAGCATGTTACACACGGATCGGAAAGGGGCGTAGGCGGGCTTCAGGGTGAGGCATGTTCACCACTAGTGGCTGATTTCCCCTGGGTTTGAGACTTAGGTGACTGCTGAAGTCCCTTCTAACAGCAGGATTTGATAAATGCTGAACAAATGTATGTCATACTGAGACTGCCAGGTTATAAAGGCATGTGTTCGAAGTGTGACAGATACCGTGTCGGTGACAATAAAAATGAGATATTTGCCTAGGACTCAGTAGGTGTCTTTAAAAACTTTTCCTATACTATTATCGGCTTTTTTTAGTACTGGGAACCAAACCCATGTACCACTGAACTACATCCACTGCCCCTCTGTAAATGTTTTATGAGGAGTCAGGGTATTATTGCTAAATTGCACAGGCTAGGCTCAAGCTTTCCTTCCTCCAGCCTGGCCTCAGCCTCCACAGTAGCAGGGAGGCCAGGTGTGTGCTGCTGCTCCTGGCCTACGGTAATAAGACTGTCAAGTGCGAGCATGAGTGATACAGGACATGGATGGATGGATGGATGGATGGATGGATGGAAGGAAGGAAGGAAGGAAGGAAGGAAGGAAGGAAGGAAGACAAAAAATATGTATGGCAGAAACCAACATCAAATGTCACATTTACTACTCCAAGTAAGACTGAGCTAGGTGGAGATTTTGTAAAACTTGATTGAGAAAGGCTAGGCATGTAGCTCAGTGTAGAGAGCATGCCTATGGGCATGAGAAGCCATTGGTTCAATTCCCAGCACCACAGAAAAAGCTGCTGGGGTCCTCCCACCCAGGGCTGAAGGCAGGCTCCCATCAGGATTAGGAGGGGCCAGGGACTCAGCTCGTGCCCTGAACAAACAGTGCCACCAACCTCTACCCTTTCAAATCCCCAACACCTGCAATGGGCGGGCAAGGCTGCTTAAATCCTCCCACATGGGCGGGAGTGGTTTGCCAGCCACTCTAAAATGTGCGCTTCCAGGAGAAACATGGAAACCACCCCACCCTGGCCTCCCCAGTCTGGTCTCTAGACCTCAACAGGTGACGCAGAAGCACAACCACAGACAGAGCCTGGGCTGGTGAGGCCAGGACTGCTCTGAGAGGCAGGCAGGTGGCCTCCTCAAACTTAACAGGTAGGAGCAAGAAAGACTGCATGGAACTGAGATGTTCTTATCTATGCCCATCGCTACTGTGCTCTTAACTTCTCCAAAGCAAACGTAAACCCGGGATAGGCTGAGAGCCTACATGGTAAACAGGGGTAACAGCCGGGCATGGTGGCGCGTACCCAGAACCAGCTACAAGGAAGGCTGAGGCAGAGGGGTCGCAAGTGCAAGGGGCAACTTGGCAAGACTCTGTCCCAAAATGGAAAGGGCTGCAGGCAGAGCACAGAGGTAGAACTTCTGCCACCATGTGCAGCGCGCTGGGTTCAATCCCCTGCACTGCAATAAATAAAAAATTAAAACCATGGCTACGGTGATACACCCGAAATACAAAAATTAATCAACCACAAAGCCAGGCATGGGGGCGCTGGCCTGAAACCCCAGCATTCTGCAGGCTAACACAGGAGGGTCACAAAGTTCAAGCCCAGCCTGGGCAACCAAGTGACTCAGCAGGACCCAGTCTCAAAACAGAGCAGAATGCGGTCGGGGACGCAGCTCAGAGCAAAGGCCTGAGTTTCCATCCCTGGAGGTGGTGGGGGCATTCATGAACTGCAAAAGGCACAGCTTTCATACAAAAGGTTCACACATTTGAATAGAACGGCCAAATGATTCCTGGTAGTGAGAACAGGAAAACAGCCCAAATGGCCAGCAACTGATGAAGGAACAAACAAAATGGAGAACATCCACACAGGACTCGTGCTTGGTAAGAAAATGCGCTGATGTGTCCACAACAGGAACCCTGGAAAATGCAGAGTCAAAGGAGCCACTCATCAAAGGCCAGTTTGCAGCATTCTATTTATATAAAATATGCAGAACAGGCAAATGCATAAAGACAGAAAGTAGGTTTGATGTAGCCTGAGGAGTGGAGGGAGGTGCAGGGGGTAATTGCTGAGGGTGTGGGCATGCATTCGGGAATAAGGAAACAGCAGAAATTCAATCGCGGTGATGGTTTCACAGCTCTGCACATTTACTGAAGGAAAGCCACTGAATTGTATGCTTTAAGTGGCTGAGTTGTATAGTATGTGAATTGTATCTCAATAAAGCTGTTATTAAAAAATTACTCAATAAGAAATAGATTTATCTGCCATAGAAAAATGAATCAAAGAAATGAACAGGTAATTTGCCAAAGAATACAGTGGTCAACATGTACCACACAGAAAGAAAATAGTCACCTTCACTAGTAACCAAGGAAGAACAAGTTACCACTCCCAGAATCAACTGGTGCAGCTTTGCAAGGCAGTTTCCACTGTGGACCAGGGCGCTCCTGGGAGGCAGAGGCACCAAGTGGAGTGCTCTGTCTAGACAGCATCCTGCCGGCACTGCTGCAGATTCTAGGGCTGATTTTTAGCTTTGTGTTTGTTTTTTGATGGTGCAGGGATGGATCGGTGGCCTTCCCTTGCCCAGGCCAGGCAAGCATGGTGACACGGAGCTACAGCCCCAGCCCTGCTCATGCAAACTTTAAACACTTTCACTGGTCGGGTAAAATTAATGCTTTGGGCCAGGGATTCAGCTCAGTGGCACAAGTGCCTGCCTGGCCAAGTGTAAGATCCTAAGTTCAATTCGGTACCAAAAAAATTTTCAAAAAATTAAATAAAATTAATGCTTTGGTGTAGAGAACACATAACACAGACCCACAACTCCCCCAACTGACAGGGTATCTCAGCCAGCTATGGAGAAATGTAGCTGGAGCCAAGTGTGATGGTGTATGTCTGTAAACCCAGCACTCAGAAGGCTGAAGCAGGAGGATGCCAAGAGTTCAAGACCAGCCTGGGCTACAGAGTTCAAGGCCAACATGAGCTACAAAGTAAGACCCTATAGCAAAAAAAAGAACACAAGTGCAATAGTATCACTGTGCCAGAAAAAAACAGTCTTGCTAATAATGCGCTCTCTGATGCTAAGCCCTCTAGGGGAGGTTACTGGGAAGAGAAACCCAAAGAGCAGCTGGGTGACTGTCAGTGCTGTCATCCTGCAAGGAGGGTGTGAATGCTGCCACCCCACTGTGCAGACAGCAAATCACAGCTTAGCGAGGCAGTTACCTGCTTCGCTCTGCCACCATGCCCGGACTCAAAGCCAAGCCTGTCATACTCTTAAAACAACTGTGCATTGGCTGGGTATGGTGGTATATACCTGTAATCCCGGTACCCTGGAGGCTGAGGGTGAGTTTAAAGCCAGCCTGGTCTACATAGTGAGATCCTGTCTCAAAAAACAATATATATATATATATATATATATATATATATATATATATACATATATTCATATTGTGTCCTTTCTGCACTAGACAAGGACGAAACTTCCACAGACAAACAGAGAACACCAAGTTCAACAGATCCTCAGTCTGTTCCCAAAGGGTAAACTCTCATGAACAGACACTTACCAATGCCTTTTCCTTCTACCAATGAGAGTTAGTATATGAAACTCAGGAGTGAATGTTACTGTCCCATTTCTAATATTCAGCATTGCTGCTGCCACATGAACTACAAAATTAACATCATGAAACATCTCAATTTTTGGAAGTACCACACACCAGACGCCATGGCCAACTCTCCCACTGCAAACAGCTACAAATGCTGAATAAAACTTTCAAGGCATGTTTTTAAATGCATCAAAGAACCGCTAAGTCAAGTAAGCAATATGAGAAGGTAAAAACTAAACAAGGGCTAGAATCCAGAGAGCAAATGAAGCTTGGGAATGGGGCACTAAGAGCATCTGCTGAACTGTGCACACCTGAGCTCCCTGCCCACCAGAGAGGAGGTCACGTGGGCCCTGGGGAAAGAAGGCTGCAAGAAATCTGCCTCTACCACATGCCGCCACTGAGGGAGGAGGTCAAAAGCTCCCCTGAGAATGTGGGGCCCCAAAAGGACTATAGGCCACTCACATTTTTTACAGCCCAAATTCATACAACATAAAAGATAACCTTCAGGCAGGTGAAAAGTGATCCCAGAAGTTAAGTATGAGATGTAGAAGGAATGCAGGATAAGGGAAGGAGTGAATAATGAGAAAATCTAAACAGAGATAAATGACATCTTGTAAAATTTTGAAAAGAACTAAAATGCACCTATAGAATAAGTGAAGTAGGTAGTGCTAAGGACTCAAAGTGTTAAAAGGAGCTGGGCATGGTGGCATACTCCTGTAATCTCAACACCTGGGAGGCTGAGGCAGAAGGACTGTTGCCAAGTTTGAGACCAGCCTGGACTACAAGGTGAGCTCAAGGCCAGCCTGAACTGCATAGCGAGACCCTGTCTCAAAAAGACAAAAAAGTTACCAGGTCCTAACTGAGTGTTTGAGTGTAAAGGCACTGACTAAAACTAGACTTTGCAAAGTTACAGAAATTCAAAGATGTACCATGTTCATGGATTGGAAGGCTCAATATCATAAAAATGATCAATAAGTTTAATAAAAGACACTTGACTCACTAGTAATCAGGAAAATACAATCCCAAATAACAATCCCACTCTACTAGAGTAAAATATATTAATACATGAAATACAAGCATATGCAACATAGATTAATCCCAAGACCATATGTTATGCAAAAAATCTGAGTGACTGAAGAAAACAATTATTACATTAAGTTCAAAAATATATAAAACAGCCAGGCATGGTAGCACATACCTGTAATCCCAGCACTCTGGGAGGCTGAGGCAGGAGGACTGCATGTTTGAGCCCAGCCTGGGCAACTTAGCAACTTAGTGAAACCCTGTCTCAAAATAAAAAATAAAAAAGATTTTTAAAAGGGGTTGGAATGTAGCTCCATGTGAAGGTCCTAGGTTCAATCTCCAGTACCATAACAAAAAGAAAAAAAGTAAAGTAAGTACCAACTGCATGGCATGATGGTGCACACCTGTAATCATAAAGAAGCAAAAGCAAGCGAACAAGAGCAACATACAGGCATGACCTGTGGGTGAGGTGGGACATGGGGGACTCCAAGGTCATGGCAACATTCTTTCCATAAACTGGGTGACAGGATGGGGTGTTTCTTGTGCCCTTGTTCTTTATCCTGAGCACATTCTTTTGCATCTACTCAACATTTAACATAAAACTAATTACAAAATTAAACTTTTTTTCCCCATCTTTTTGAGACAGGGTCTCAATATGCAGTTCAGGCTGGCCTTGAGCTCACTTTGTAGCCCAGGCTGGTCTCAACCTCACAACGATCCTCCTGCCTCAGCCTCCCGAGTGCTGGGATTACAGGTATGTGCCACCATGCCTGGCTCAAAATTAAACTGTTTTAAACAGTATTTTGAAACATGAAGGAAAAAAAAAAAAAAAGAAAAAAGAAACATGAAGGGCAACAGACTTAGCTACAGTAATTCCAGAAAGTCCTTGCCGGGTGACCGGGGCCTGGTCCACTGAGAGAAGCAGAGCTTCCCTCTGGGCTGTGGCTCCTGAGCCAGCCAGACATCATTTCTACTGGGCAGGGCTGAAGAACTGGACAATGCCTTCCCCTGGGACAGGAAAGCCACTTCACAGAGTGACAGCTCCAGCAGAGGACATGGGTAGGACAGCAGGACACATCCCATTGCTAGACAGTTCAGGACCAGCGGCTGCGCACATGTGGACATCACAGCCAACAGTCCCCTCCTGTGGGCCTGGAAGGTTCCCGTGGCTGAGCCTGCACCTGTGCTGCTGCTGAGACGCAGCCCTCCATTCTAACCATGCCCTTTGCTTGCTTCCTCCCTTAAAGCGCAGCTCAAAGAACCACTTGCATCTGGTGCATAGCACAAGTCTACAGGGCAAGCCCCAGTTTCCCACGTGTGTCTGAGCTGATTACATTATTGAGGTCAACCGTAATTCTCCCAGGGATGACTAGGCCATGGACACCCACAAGGAGCTCTGCGAGTGCTGATGAAACACACACACCTATGGCACATGCTGCAGTGTCTCTATGCCAAAATCCCTCTGACCTGTCACTTTGGTCACTCAAAACTGGCCAAGCAGGGCATGGTTGAACACAACTGCCTAAGCACACACAACTCTCAAAACACTTCTGTGAGGCAGGTATTATGACCCCCATTTTAGAGATGAGGAAACTGAGGTTCAGCAATTAAGTCACTGGCTCTGCAGACAGAGCTGCCGAACGGTGCAACAGATATTCTCAGTGACTCCAGGGTCCGCCTGGTTCTCTCTACGCACCCAAATGCACCCTTCCACCCTTCCTCCAGATCTTAGGCGCTTCGGTACTCAGGTCTTCTGCCATCAGCCAGTCTCCTGGGAGTACTCACAGGTTTGCCAGGCTAAGTCACTAAGCTGCTCAAAGCCGGCTTGAACTTGTCCTGCTGCCCCTCAGCCTCCGGAATGCCGGGATTATAGGACTGCACCACTGCACCCTGGCTGCACTAGACCTCTTAATTAGACTTGTGGGTATTTTTCCCGACATTGTGACTATCCACACTCTGGGCTCAGGAAACCCTGAAGACAAACAGGAGCCTGGAGTACCTGAACCCAAGCACCATAAATCCACTCAGCCACAGCAGTGAGCCCTGGGCAGACAGGCCTGGGGGGCAAGCCCCGCCTCCTACCTATTCAGGGGACTTCTTCTCAGGCTGGGGCTATATCCCAGAGCAGTAATCCAGCTACCCTGGATGTCTCAGCCAGTTTTTCCTCCAGCACTGGAATAAGCATGACTCATTCTTTGGTTGTATGCCAGATGCAATAGTTAGCTTATGTTTGGGAACCATGTTACACAAAAATGTTTCTCTTTAATTAAGACACCAGAACCTTAAAAAGAATGAGTATGTGCTCTGTCCTTCTCTTTTGCCAGATGGATTCATACATGATGGCAGGAGCTGGAGCAGCCAGTGTGGACCATGAGATGGATACCTGAGTTTGAGCCAGGAGAGCCAGGTAATCAAAGAAACCCTGTCCCCAAGTGGACCTCGTGGAACAAAGGCATCTACTCTACCAGTTCTGGATAGCATGCTTTTAAGGGATGAGCCTGGCATGGTGGTGCACGCCTGTAATCCTAGCACTCAGGAGGCTGAGGCAGGAGGATCATTGGGAGTTCAAGACTATCCTGGGCTACAACGTGAGCTCAAGGCCAGCCTGAACTACATTGCGAGACCCCGTCTCAAACACAAAAACAAAATAAAAACAAACAAATTAAAACTTCTAAGGGGTGCAAAATAAAATTCTATTTTGTTTCAGCCATTTCATTTGGAACTGCTTTGTTGGATAACTGACTACCTTCTTTTCTTCTTTTGCAGCGCTGGGGACTGAACCAAGGGCCTTGCACATTCTTGGCAAGTGCTCACCCCTGGGCCACATCCCAGCCCTGTTTCAGCATTTTAGATTGTACTTAATTAAAGTGGTGGCGCCCCCCCCAATAATGAATCCATTCTGGTCTTTCTTGGTAAAAAGAAATAACCATCAGCAACTTCCCAACCAAAGTGTAAGGGGCACTTTGTCACTAGTGATTTGAAAGAAAACTGTTTGAAAGGGCTATTTGAATCGTGCTGAGCGAAGAGAAGAACAAACTCACTTCCTGCATGGGTTCAGCGCTGAGCATGAAGACATACCTCAGATCTCCCAACAGCCCAGGCTGCTCCTTTCCGACACTCTGTCTGCGTCACCTCCAGCTTCGCTCCCCTCCTCCAGCTTGTTACCTGAGTCAAAGATCCCAAGTGGAAAATCTGATGAGAACAGGAAAGCTCTCTCCTCTTCCTGCTCCCGAACAGCAGCCCTTTTATTCACTCATTGAACACAGCTCAGTGCAGATTGCCTGGCACACAGCCTGGCACCAAGTAAGTGCTCACTAAATAGTAAATGGAATTTTCATGGGCCTGCTGCATGCCAGACAATGTGCCAGACCCGGAACACAGAGGCAGAACACAGAGCTGGATAAATTCAGCCTGTGTCCCTGCACTTGGGAATTCCTGCTTGATGAAAAAGATGTAGTATGATGGTGCAAAGCAAATGCAAGGGTGTATGTAGCATCCCTGCAGCAGGAGCCTTCCTCTGGGATGCCCTGAACACTTCTTTTGTCCTCTCACCCTAGGTAAGTGCATTTGCTCCTGTGACTGTAGTGACCTTTGGTGGACAACAGCTACAAGATCACCACCAGGCAGCTTCACGTAACATTTTACAGTTACTTAATTCCAACATGTTTAAAAACTCAATGTCTTTTTTTTTTTGGTCTTTCTGAGACAAGGTTCACTATGCATTTCAGGCTGGCCTTGAACTCACTTTGTAGCCCAGGCTGGCCTAAAACTCACAGTGATCCTCCTGCCTCAGCCTCCAGAGTGCTAGAATTACAGGTGAGTGCTAAAAAAATCAATGTCTTACCAGGTGTGGTGGTGCACACCTGTAATCCCAGCATTTGGGAGGCTAAGGTAGGAGGATTCCTGTGAGTCAAGGCCAACCTGAATTACAGAGGGAGAGCCTATCACAAACAAACAAACAAACAAACAAATAAACAAACACAAAAACAAAAACCTCTCAATCTCTATCCTTTTCACACTGTGGTCCTCAGTGTGTCCACAGTTCCAGCTCTTTGGAGCCTGGGATGGGAGACCGTCTGAGGCTAGGAACTCGAAATCAGCCCGGGCAACAAAGCAACACTTTCTCAAAAACACAGAACAAAGATGCTCCTTGTCCTGCTCTCTAGCACAGTGAAGAATAATCCACCAGTCAAGAAGCTGGGACATCCTGACTCCTCACAGTCCCTCACTCGCTCATCAAAGTCATCACCAGGTTTTGTCAGTTCCCCCCCAAAACCATCTCTCCCGAACTCCTGCCTCTAAGCGCAGGCCACCCTCTTTTCTCACCTGGATCAGCCCAGCAGCCTCCTAACTGGCTTCCAGGCCCACTCCCTAAACAGGTCTTCAACAGCACCAGGGATCTAATTTACAAATATGATTCTTTTGTTCTGTTTTGTTTTTGAGACAGGGTCTTATTAAATAGTCCAGGCTGGCCTTGAACTCATGGCAATCTTCCTGCCTCAGCCTCTCCAGTGCCGGCATTGGAGGCGTGTGCCACCTCACCTGGCACAAATACATAATTTTTTTTTTGAGACAGGGTCTCACTATGCAGATCAGGCTGGTCTTGAACTATGTAGCCCAGGGTGGCCTCAAACTCACTGCAATATTCCAGCTTCAGTCTCCCAAGTGCTGGGATTACAGGCACTTCTCTGTACAAATATGCCCGGCTATAAATAGGATTCTTAATGCCTTCGAATTTACTTAAAACTCAGTTTTCAACCGGGTTTCCAAGGTGTCCCTGAGACTTAAGACCTAGCCACCTCCCTTAGGCTTATCTCCCATTTCTCTCTCTCTAGGTTTGAGAGCCTTGACCTTGCCCACACTCTACACCTTCGGCTGAAAAGGCTTTCCCCTTTGCCTCACCTCCCCACGCATCCCTTACACCTCAGCTTTCTGAACACAGAAGCCTCCCTGGACTCAGCCAGGCTGAGTGGAGTGTCTCTGCTCTGCGCTGTCAGAGCGAGGAAGGCTCCAAGTGCCTGTTCACCTCTGTCTCTCCCACAGGAGTCTCTGAGCTCCGCGCCATAGAAATACACTAACAGTCCCCATGCCTATAATCCCAGCACTCAGGAGGCTGAAGCAGGAGGATCGCTGGGAGTTCGAACCAGTCTGGGCTACACACTGAATTCAAGGCCAGCCTGAAGCACATACTGAAACTCTTGTCTCAAAAAAACCGAAAAGGAGAGGAGGGGAGGGAACAGGAGGGAAAGAAGGAAGAAAGAAATACAGTAACAGGAAGACGCCATTTATTCCATAACCATAGGACTTCTAAGGACCCATTACCTCATTTAACCTTAGGAGGTAAGATCTCACTATGTAGCTCAGGGTGGCCTCAAATTGACTACGTACCCCAGGCTAACCTCCAATTTGAGGAATCTCCTGCCTCAGCCTCCTGAGTGCTGGGATTACAGGAGTCTGCCACCACACCCGCAAACTTTATCATCATCTCCGCTTTAACTACAGATGAGGAAAGCGAGGCAGCGGGCGAGCCTAAACAGCACCGAGCTGTTACCGGCACGCTCTTAACTACGACCCAGGACAGAAGCCGTCCGCCTCACTACCGTCCTCGGACCTATCCAGCGCGGAGCCACCGTCTGCGGAACGAATGAATGAGCACGAGGATTCCACCCGGGGCAGTGCGGGCCTTCACTGCGCGCTCAGCCCCTCGGCCCTGCACGCTGCGCCTCCCCCCCCCCCCCGAACGTCCACCCGCCGCAGCGCGCGGGGTCAAGGGGCGGTGACAGCCCGCGGCGGGGGCGCAGATGTTGCCAGCTGCAGTGTCACCCGGCCCGGAGGCCCCTAACGCTCCCTCGCCCGGGCAGCGCGCTCGCTGCCCACTCCCGGTTCGCTAGCCGGTGGCGCCCCCCGCCTGGGTGTCCCACAGCCTCCTGCCCTGCGGGGTCCCCTCGGCCCCGGTTCCTGTCCCATTCCACTTTCCTCCCCTCCCCCACACAACTGTCCATGGTGTCCCGCCGCGCCCCATCCTCCACCGCCTCTGCCCAGGCTCCCAGGAATGCCCCGGGCCCTGGCGCTTGCTGACTCTCACCTGCCATGTCCCGGGCCACGCCGCAGAGGGAGGTGCATCACGGCCGCGAGAAGGCCAGGGACGGCACTTCAGAGAAGACAAAGGGCGCCGCCATATTAAAGTCGGGCGGAACCGACCTCGCAGGCTTCCCGGCCGCAACTTCCGGCGCATGCGCAGCGCTGGCGATAGCTGCGCGACCGCGGACAGGCGCATGCGCTTAGTTGTCCAAACGTTCTCCCTTACAGTACTTCAGCGCCTTATGACTGTGCTTCCAACCCTCCCTAGGATTTCTATTCCGAATGTAACAGCTTGCTTGTTTTTCTCATGTACTGTATGCCAGACGCTGTGATAAACGCTTTACGTGCATTACCTCATTAACTCCTCAAACCAACTTACTCAGACTCAAAAAGGGTAAATGAACTGCCCCTAGTAACTTCTCTCCTAAGTGATGGAGCAGAGATGTGAGCCTAGTTGCGGCTCCAAAGCTGCGGGTTCCGTTCTCTTTTTCTACTTTCTGACCCAACCCTTGCCCATTTCGCGTGGAAGGTCTGAGGACAGGTGCCTGTGGCCGCCCGGCGCACCCCGCGGGGGCCGATTTCCCGCTTTTGCGAACTTCTCCTGACTTCTTACTCTTTCTGGGCTTCCTCCTTTTTTCCTCCTGATTCTTTTATTTTCCATGATCTGTAATTTGGGGGGAAGGTGTGCTTTTAAATTTTTTATTAGTACGCGTTTGCAGCACACAGTGAAGACAACGATCGATCGTGGAGAGGTGGTTACGGGGACGTAATACGTATGTCTTTAGTTCTTTCTTTTTCATCTCCTCCCCTCCCCCGCCCTCCCTGCTCCTTCCAACTCTAGATCCCTTTCCCGTCTGCAAAAGCTCTATTTTCATCAGTTTCCCCTTTCAATTCTTCCCCTCTACACACCTCCTTTCGCTCTCCTCCCTCACCTTCCCTCCATTTCTTGTTTCCCCATTCATTTGAAAAAGATCTTCGCACTTTATCTTTTTTTCTGTGTTGCTCCTGTTTCCTATGAGAAACCACGTGATATTTAAACCTGACTTACTTCATCTAATATTATAGTCTCAAGTTGCATCCTGTTATGGTTGATACATTGTGTCAACTTGGGGAATCTGCAGGTTCAACTAATGAGTGATTCAGCAGGAAGCTGGGGTGCTTACTTTGTAAACATCCTGAGCCTGCGGAAGAGGAGGGCATGGATATTGTTTGAGAGATTCACGGACGCCTGGGTGGGGGTAGGCTGTTTACAATGTAGGGGAGAAAAGAGGGCTGCCTGCAGCCCTTCTTTTTGCTCTGGTGGTTTTTGCTGTGCTCTGCTGCCCTGAACAGTTTGCCCTCTGCCTTGCGCCACTCTGCCTCTGAACCAGCCAAGTATGGACTGAAACCTCCGCAAACTGTAAGCCAAATAAACCTTTCCTTCCTTCATTTTGGGCGTTGGGTATTTTGTCTCACCAACGAGAGAAAAGTAACCAAGACAGAATTTGGTACCAGTGGAGTGGGGTTGTTTCTGTGATTATACCTGACAATGTGGTTCAAGAGCCTTTGGAAATGGCTTGTGGGAAGAGTTTGGAAAGATTCAGAGATGTTGCCTGAAAGGGATGAGCTGGAATGCCTTCGGTTGTTCTGTCTGGGAGATTCTGGTCAGAGCTTGGAAGACCAGAAGGCTGATAGAAATCCTGCCGGTAAAGACCGGGTTTGGAAGGTTTCTGTTGGAAAGAAGGACTGCATTGGTTGTTGGACTCCAGATGATGTATGTTATGGCTTGGCAGAAAGTTTGTCTGCATTTTGGTCATGTCCAGAGACTTTGCCTAAGACTGAGATTAAGGGCGGCAGCAAACTGATTAATCTGGGAAAAGAAATTTCAAGGCAGTCGAACATTGGGGCAGTGGCATGGCTATTGTTGGGGGCTTTTAGCCAGATTTATACTGACAATCAAGAGCAAAGAGCCCAGCAGGATGATTGAAAATGTGAGTTTGACTAGAAAGGAAGCTCCAGTAAAACTGTGGACTGCAAAGATAAGGCCAAGGTGATCTCTATTGCTATGAAGGAACAACAGAATGGAAAAGATGACCTGAGATCATCACAAGAAGGAAGTCTCCACCCTTTGCAGCCTCAAAACTGTAAAAGTGAGAGACCTTGCCTTGAGAAGGAAGCCAAAGGGTGCCATGTTCCAGAATGGCGGCGACGGTGGCCGCACCAGGTTCCAGAATGGCGACGGCGTAGAGAATTTGCTCCTCAGAATTGGGTTCAGTCTGCTCAGTGATCCAGGCACTTGACCCCTATGGCCAAGAGAGAGGAAAGTTTGGCTACTCCTCCAGGTGCCAGCAGACCTTGGCATCCTCCACGTGGCCCTGGCATTAGGTGCAAGGAAAACGCAAGAGTTCTGAGGTTAAAGAGGCTTTCACCCAGATTTCAGAAGACCTGGGAGGCCAGGCAGTGTTCCCCTGAGAGGGAAATATGTGAGGCTGTGAGTGTGAAGCAGAAGGTGTACGGGAGACCTCAGAGTTTAGAAAAGCCAGGAACATGGATCAGCCGAGGAAACCTGCAAGGAGGGAGCAAAGCAGGCCTAAGAGAGAAGCCATGGAGGCTGTAACCACCAGAAGTGCCATAGGGGTGGACTCATGCAAGCCCTTTGGAGTTCACAATGTGCCACAAGTTGCTTCAGATGCTGGATGTGGATTTACAGAACACAATGTTAGCCCTGCTGGATTTTGGAACTGCTTTGGTCCCAATGCTCTATATTACCTGTTGGTGCCTTTTGGAATGGTAATGTTTATTTTGTGCCTTTAAATGTTGGAAGTGTTTAATTTTTGTTTGTATGAGGCAAAATATTATGGTTCTAATATAAGCCTGTCTTTGTATCTGGAAACTGGTTTTAAAAAAATGTATCTGATTCCCAAGTTGACAAGGGGTGGAATGTTATGGTTGATACATTGTGTCAACTTGGGGAATCTGCAGGTTCAACTAATGAGTGATTCAGCAGGACGCTGGGGCGCTTACTTTGTAAACATCCTGAGCCTGTGGAAGAGGAGGGCATGGATATTGTTTGAGAGGTTCACGACCGCTGGGTGGGGGTAGGCTGTTCACAATGTAAGGGAGAGAAGGAGGCTGCTTGCAGCCATTCTCCCTTTTGCTCTGGTAGTTTTTGCTGTGCTCTGCTGCCCTGAACAGTTTGCCCTCTGCCTTGCGCCACTCTGCCTCTGAACCAGCCAAGTATGGACTGAAACCTCCGCAAACTGTAAGCCAAATAAACCCTTTCTTCCTTCATTTTGGGCGTTGGGTATTTTGTCTCACCAACGAGAGAAAAGTAACCTAGACACATCCATTTACAGATACCTCAAGTTTATCTTCTTTGTGATAGAGTAGGACTCCCCTGTGGTTTTTTTGTTTTGAGGTTTTCTGGTTTTGTTTTGTTTTGTTTTGAGACAGGGTCTCACTATGCAGTTCAGGCTGGCCTTGAACTCACTTAGTTACCCTAGGCTGGCCTTGAACTCACAGTGATCCTCCTGCCTCAGCCTCCTGAGTGCTGGGATTACAGGCACACACTGCCATGCCCAGCATCATCTTTTCTTTTAAACAAATTTTTTTTTTTACTGTTAACATGAAATGCATCTCGATAAAATTTGAACTGTATGGTAATACAGTACGACAATCTAGGCCCAAGGTTGCCAGCAGATATCTAGAATGTGTTAGTTTTGCATAACTGAGACTTTCTGCCCACTGTTTAGCAGTCTTCTATTTCTTCTCTCCAACCCCGATGGCCACACTTCTACCCTGATTCTGTGAGCTTGATTGTTTTTATTTATTTATTTCTTGCGTGGTTTGTTTTGTTTTGTTGGAGATAGGATCTCACTGTATAGCCTAGGCTGGCCTCAAATTAATGGCGATCCTCCTGCCTCAGCCTCCAGCACTCCTAGCTGAGTTTGGCTGGGTTTAGATACATTACATAAGTGGAATCATGCAGCATTTGTCCTTTTGTAACTGGCTCATTTCCTTGGCATACGCCCTTCAGTTTCATCATTACTGGTTCACAGAGCAGATCAAAGATAAATGCCGGATGCCTTGGGTCTCAGCTTAAGGAAATAGTCCTGCTGGGCGTGGTGGCGCAGACCTGTAATCCCAACACTCAATGGACTGAGACAGAAGAATCGCTGCAAGTTCAAGGCCAACCTGGGCTACATACTGAATTCAAGCCTACCCTGAACTACACAGAGCCTAACTAAAAAAAGAAAAAAAATGTCCATAGTAGCTGCACAATTTTGTATTCCCGCTCACAGGGCTGAAAGTTTCCAGTTTTCTCACCTTCTTACACATACTTATCCTTGACCTCTCTTTTTTTCAACAGGGAGAATGACAACAGAATTCACAGAAACCCTCTTATCTTCCCAATACTAAGTGCCACTGTATCTCTGTGTCCACCTGTGTTCCCGGGATGTGGTCAAGCAGGACTCAGCATCTAGTTTTTCCAAAATCTAGAAAGCTAAAATTTTATCTCCTGGACTCAGCAGCAGTGAGATCTGGACAGCGGAAGCAAAGTAGCTGCCACAGTCCTATGCTGAGGAGAGATCCCGTGTACCATGACCCCACAGAGTGTTTGTTTGTTCTCTGTACTGGGGTTTGAACCCAGAGCATTTGCATTGAGCTACATCCCCAGCCCTTTTTATGTTTAATTTTGAGGCGAGGTATCACTGGGTTGCTTGCCCAGACTGAGTTCAAAGTTGCCATCCTGTCTCAGCCTCCCAGAGTGCTGGAATGACAGGTGTGTACCACCACACACAGAAACTCTTTAGATCTGCTGTGGATTTTTTTGGTTGAATCTAGGAACCCAATTAATACAAGTGTCGATGAAGCCGGGCATAGGGGCTCACACTTGTAACCCCAGCACTTGGGAGGCTGAGGCAGGAGGATCGCTATGAGTTTGAGGCCAGCCTGGGCTGCAAAGTGAGCTCAAGGCCAGCCTGAACTGCACAGGGAGACCCTGTCTCAAAATGACAGAAAAGAAAAAAGAAAAAAAAATCCAGATCCCTGCATCCCTTTGGCCATACTGTGTTCTTTTTGAGATAAGGTCTTGTGCAATTTAGGCTGGCCTTAAATTCACTATGTAGGTCCAGGGATATAGCTCAATAGCACAGTGCCTGCCTGGCAAATTCAGGGTCCTGAGTTGGATTCCCAGTACAAAAAAAAAAAATCACTATGTACCTCAGGCCGGCCTCAAACTCTTAGGTGTCCTCCTGCCTCAGCCTCCCAAGGGCTAAGATGATAGGTGTGCACCATCCATGCCCGGCAGTTGTGGAATCTTTGATTCCCTACCTTGCTGATTGTGGTAAAAGTAGTGATTCCTATGGAGACCGTACTGGAGAGCCTCTCTGATGGTCCTTCCTTCTGAAAAGAAACCTAGAGAGAAGAAGAGGTGGTGGGAACTGTGACTTCTGTGTAACCCGGTGAGCATCCTGGTTGTAACATTGTAGCACAGTTTTACAAATTGTTCCTGACAGGAGAAACTGGATAAATGATACCAGGGGATCTCTGTGTTATTTTTGACAATTGCATTATTTCAAAACAAAAATTTGATTTAAACATGTCCAGGGATGGGCCAGGGATATAGTTCAGCGGCACAGCACCTGCCTGGGAAGCGCGAGGTCCTGAGTTCCTGGTAGCCAAAATAAATGAAAACAAAGGTGTCCAGGGTTTAGGGGTGTAGCTCGGTGGAACACTTGCCTAGCATTCATGACACCCCGGGTTCACCCCTCAGCAGGAAAAGGAGAATGGAAAGAAGGGAGGGAAGCGGAGAAAGAGGGATGGAAAGAGGAAGAGACGCTCTAGTGAGATTTCTACTTCCTCACGCGCTGATCCTCATGAACAGAAGTGAGGGCACTGGACAAGAAGGTGACACAAGCCAGATATGGCAGCGCACACCAGGAATCCGTGCACTGGGAGACTGAGATAGGAGGTTTGAAAGTTTGAACCCAGCTTCGGCAGCTAAGTAATTCAGCAAGCCCACACCTGTCTCAGAGTAAAGACAAAAAGGGTGGGGGGTGTTGCTCAGTGCAAAGGCCCTGGGGTCAATCCCCAGCACTGCACGAAAACTTGTTATGTAAGCTGTCAATTATTATAGTAAGTATTGCTGCCTGGGAAAAGGTACCTGAGAGCGACAAGTCTTTGGCGGCTGGAACGGTTGCCCCATGTGACCGTTATGGTGGAAATGAAGAGGACACTGCTGTTTATAACTGCACTGAGGCTGGTCAGATGGGAGAGACTTTGTGTTTAAATCCTCTGCTCAAGACAGGGGCCGCAGGAGCCAGGGATATAATTCAGCAGCCCAGCACCTGCCTGGCAAGCACAAGGTCCTGAGTTTGATTCCCAGTACCAAAAAAACCCCCAGAAGTTATAGTTCAAAACCACAGTGATAAAAGCAGCATGGTACTGGACAAAAACAAACACATGGATCAATAAACAGAGCAGAGAATGGAGAAACAACCCTCGGCATATTCAGCCATCTGATCTTTGACAAAGGGGCCCAAAAATCTACGCTGGAGGAAAGATACTTGTTTAATAAATGGAGGCTGGAAAAACTGGCTGTCCGTGTGCAGACAATTGTCTCTAGACCTGCATCTCTCACTATGACTAATCTAAAGTCAAAATGGATCAGCAATCTAAATAAAACTCTTGCCGGGCATGGTGGCACGTGCCTGTAATCCTAGCACTTGGGAGGCTGAGACAGGAGGATGTGTCATGAGTTCAAGGCCAGCCCGCGCTATATGGCAAGACCCTGTCTCAACCCACACACACAAATAAATAAAATTCTTTTTTTTCTTCTTCTTTCTTTGGTACAGAAATTGAACTCAGGACCTCACGCTTGCTAGGCAGGTACTGCACCGCTGAGCTATATCCTCAGCCCAAAATAGTTCAAACTTTTTTATTTGTTTATTTATTTGTTTTTTGGTACCGGAATCGAACTCTCAGGACCTTGAGCTTGCCAGGCGGGTGCTTGTACTGCTGGGCTATATTCCCAGCTACTTGACTTTTTTGAGACAGGATTTCATTATACAGTTCAGGCTGGTCTTGAGCGCTCTTTGTAGCCCAGGCTGGCCTCAAATTTACAGTGCCTGAGTACAATTCTTGAAGACATAGGCAGAGGCAAGGACTTTCTGCGCAGAACCCAATTTGCATAAGAGATAATGCCAAGAATCAATAAAGGGGCTGGTATTCAATTAAAAAGCTTCTGCACAACGAAGGAAACTATCAGCAAAGTGAGGAGACAGCTGCAGGAAGGGGAAAAAACAGGCATAGTGGCACATGCCTCTAATGCCAGCACTCAGGAGGCTGAGGCAGGAGGATAGCTGCAAGTTCAAGGTCACCCAGGGCTACACAGCGAGTCCAAGACCAGTCTGAACTACATAATGAGACCCTAGTCTCAAACTTGCAATGATCCTCCTGCCTCAGCCTCCTGATTGTGGGATTACAGGCGTGCACCACCACACGTAGCTAAGACTTCTAGATTGAATAAGCAAATCTAGTAGGATAGCTGGATACAAATAAACATTCAAAATTCAGTAGCCTTCCTGTACACCAATAACAAACTCACTGAGACAGAAATTAGGGAAACACCTTTTACAATAGCATCCAACAAAATAAAATACTTAGGAGTCAATCTAACAAAGGGAGTAAAATAACTTTATGTTGAAAACTAGAATTCTCTGAGAAAGGAGCTCAAAGAAGGTACAGTTTTAAGAGGATATCAGAAAATGGAAGTCCAGGGATGTAGCTCAGCAGCACAAGTACCTGCCTGGCAACCTGCCTGGCAAGTGTAAGGTCCTGAGTTTGATTCCCAGTACACACACAGACACAGACACACACAGACACACACACACACACACACACACACACAAGGAACCACAGAAAACATAATATATAGAGATTATACAGTACTCTTTTTAAACTGGGTGTGGTGGTGCATGCCTATAATCCTAGCACTCAGGAGGCTGAGGCAGGAGAATTGTTTCGAGTTCAAGAGCAGCCTGAGCCACAAAGTGAGCTCAAGTTGGCCCTGAATCAAGGCCAGCAGTTTTCTGTAGCTGTTGGTTTCAAGCAGGAGCCTAAAGTGGTATCTTTCTATGGTCTGTTGGCCATTTCAGAACTTTAGAAATGTAATGGTCAATTTACTAGAAAGTAACAAATAACTAAATAAATTTTATGAGAGGACTTCAAGATAGCAACCAGGTAGGCAGCGGAGAGAGAACTTCCCGGAGGAATGCCACTCAGACAAAGGAATATAGGAATATAGCAACATGTGAAGGACAGAAGGGAAAGAGGTGGGTATCCTGAACTCAGGAAGGATCTGAAATGGGAATTGAAGCCCTCGGAAAGACTAAGCAAAACCTCTGCTGGAGGAAAGGATTGGAGATCCTCCTGGCGCAGTCGGAGGGAGAGGAGAAGGAGGAAGTCACCGCTCCAAGCCCACCCTTGGCCCACGCCCTCATTCCAGCGTTCCCAGCTTCAGCTTCGGAGCCCCAGGCTCACAGAAGCCTCCCGACTCGGCCAGGGGAGAGCAGAGTTCCAAGAGCTGGTCCAGGGCTGGAGAGAGGAGGGTGCAGCCAGGAAAGGAGGCAGTGGTGGTCGGGAGCAGTTGTTGAACCCAATGTGAGAATGAGAGGTTGCGACAGCCGCTGGGGCAGAGTCCCCACCCTGTGGCGACCTTCCTAATGGGTGCCTGGAGAGAATCAATGCAACTAGTACACAGCCCACCACGCCTGGCTCTGCACCCGCCTTGAGGCGGTGGCCCCTGCCTCTCTGCTGGGTGAGCAGCTACTGGCGGAGAGCAGTGGGGAACCTTGGCAGTGAGCCATGGCAGCTCCCAGGGATCCGGCCGAGGAGCAGATGGGGGCTCCAGCACCGCAGAGGGAGATGCAGATGGAGGTGGATCACGTGGCTCCACGCCCTTCTCACTCCAACATCAGGCAGGAAGCACGAGCTGGGTTGCCGGGACTCAGCTCCCACACTGAACTCTCTCTGGGAGCACCTTGAGTCTCAGCAGCTTGAGCAAGCTCCACCTCTTCATGGCAACAATGGGACGAATCCAGGGTCTTCAGGACTCACCCCAAACTATTAATGTGAGCACCAAGAGGGTCTCCTTACAGCTTGCACATACGAACCTTGCATGAACCCATAGCAACAAATTAGGTGAAAAGCAGCAGACTGGGAGTCTGAAAAACAACAACATACTCTATACAGCAGACCCGAGACAATCCTCCAACTCTATTCTAGAACTAATCTTTAAACTCAGTTCATACTCTGAACTAACACAGTGAGAACGGGCCGGGGAGATTTCAAGCCCTTATACCAAGCATCGTAAGTTCGTCCAATGCCCAGCTTCAAGGGGCAGGGAACGGTAATACTGGACATCAGGAGGAGGGAGGAGGAGAAGAAAGGGCCTCTGGCATCGAGGCAACGGGACAGAGCCGAACGGGTCACCAAGGGCACCCCGACGGGGGCGTGTGCCCCACGGCTGCTCCGCTGGGGGCCCCGCGGCTGCTCCACTGTGGCCCTGCGGATGCTCTACTGTGGGCACCTCTGAGGGCACCCCACAGACTGGACATGCCCCCACCCATAGCACGGTGACGGGGTGGAGCCAGGTGGTCCACTGTGAGCATAGGTGCTTTTCCACCTCCGACCATGGCAGTTTGTATACACCCGTGTATGCTATAGTATAGTCTGATATATCTCTTCCCAAGGCGAGAGTCCGGGTATAGATAAACGCAGGAGTACAGTTACTATCACAGGGAAGAGGACTGATTGAGTGGTAGGGCAACGGAGATGAGGGAGGAGAAAATTGAATGATCAAATGGGCCATCATCTGTGTAACTGAGTAACATGTGAAGGTAACATTATGTAGGATAGCATCCAGAGCTAATTCCCTTCTATGTTCTCTATAATTTGTATTTCCTCAATCGTTTTGGTATTAACAGAAGTGAAGATAACTATGTTATGCAGCATCCAGTGCTGATTCCCTACTATCTTCTCTATAATTTGATGTTTCCTTTAATGGTTGTGTGTTAACTAGTGTGAAAATGACATTATGTAATACAGCATCCAGTGCTAATTCCCTGCTATGTTCTGTATAATTTTGTATTTTCAATATTGTTTATGGCTTGTTCTGGTTCGTATGTCTCCATTCTTTTGTCTTTAAATTAAAAAAAAAGAAAGAAAAAAACAAAATCCAAAAATCAAACAAACAAATCACAAAAAATGAGCAACTGAGATGAATAGACACTTCTTAGAAGAAGTACCAATGGCCAATAAATACATGAAAGAATGTCTAATATGGCTGTTAGAGAAATGCAGATTAAGATAACACTGAGATTTCACCTCACTCCAGAAAGAATGGCACCCTCCAGAAATCAGATAACAAATGCTGGCAAGGCTGTGGCTTGTACTGTACATGGTTGGTGGGAATGTAACCTAGTACAACTACTATGGAAATAAGTATGGAGATTCTCAGAGAAGTGACAAGAGCTGTGTATAGTGACACAGGCCTGTAATCCCAGCACTCAGGAGGCTGAGGCAGGAGGATCATTGTGAGTTCGAGGCCAGCCTGGGCTGCAAAATGAGCTCAAGTCCAGTCTGAACTGCATAGCGAGACCCTGTCTCAAAAAGAAAAAGACTTAAAGAAAAAAAGGCTGGAGATGTAGCGCAGTACAAAGTGCCTGGCTTCAATTTCCAGTGCCACAAAACAAAATTTTAAAAACTTCTATATGCCATCAGCACCCAGTAATTACTTTTTTTCTGTTTTTTTAGTGCAGGAATATTTATTTATGTATTTATTTAGTTATTTATTTGGGTTTTTTTGAGAGAAGGTCTCACTTTGTGGTTCAGGCTGACCTCGAATTTGCAGAAATACTCTTGCTTCAGCCTCCTGATTGCTGACATTACAGGCATTTGCCCACTACACCTGGCTCTAGTGCAGAAGTATTTCAAGGCAAATCCCAAGCATTTTGTGAATGAGTCTACAATCATTTAAAAAAAAATCCTACATTTCTACAATCTCCATCATGCCTATCAAAGTGAAGGATCATTTCCTAGAATCATTTAATATCCTGTCAATAGTCAGTTTTCCCCCATTGCCTCCTTCCAATTGCGTGGTGCCAATCTGGATTCCGAAAGGGTCTTCCTGACCCTCCCAGCTGGGGATGGTGTTCTCCACGTTGTCTTTCGAGTCATTTTTATTCTTAAAAGAATCCCTTGTCGTTCCTCCTTTGTTCCGCTTCCTGGCCTTGCTGAAGGCATGGGCACAGTATCTCTCAGGATGTCCCACACCCCGCCTTTCCCTGCCTTTGTCCTCACACTATCCCTTCACAAGCTCTGTCCCTGAGGAGATGCAGATGCAGGTTTTGGAAAAGGACATCTCGGCGGTGATGCCTACGGGTCCAGTGAGTCACATCCGGGCTTCTTGGGTGTGCTGGTGGGAGGAGCCTGTCTTTTTTTTTTTTTTTTTGACAGGGTATGGCTGTCCAGGATCGCCAGGAGTTAAAGACCAGCTTGAACTAGACCCTGTCTCCTAAAAAAGTATTACAGTATAAGACACACGGCCATCAAATCCCCTGGAAATACTGCTCGCTTGCTTCCAGCATGCTTGTCTCGCCGTCCCTGTCACTTTCTGAAGCAGTTCTGGAAGTCCCCTTTTGTGACTGTCTTAGTTGCACTGTCCCGGCTGCCTCCGTGACCGGAAACAGCAGAACATTTCCCTGTCATGGTCACTTCGACTTTGGGGAACAGCCAGAGGTTGCAGGATGCCAGATCCAGTGAATGAGGCAGATGAAGATCCACTGTGACGTTTTCACTAGCTGCCTTTCCCGCGGATGGCACTGTTACCAGGGAATAGGGTGCTGGCGTCTCCTTCCTGGTTTCTAGGTTCTTTCTGTCCTGAGCAAAGAAATGATCAAGACAGGTGCAAACAGGAGCAAAGTTTTATTAGAGGGAGGTAAAGAAATAGGCTCAGCACAAGGAGTTTGGGCCAAGTAGGTGGGGGGTTAACAGGAATGTGTCTTTTGTTTTTTCTTGTCTTTTTGAGACAGGGTCTCGCTATGCAGTTCAGGCTGGCCTTGAGCTCACCTTGTAGCCCCAGGCTGGCCTCAAACTCACAACGATCCTCCTCCTTCAGCCTCCCGAGTGCTGGGATTACAGGCGTTCGCCACCACACCCAGCTCTTTTCTTTTTTGGGGGACAAGGTCTTGCTGTGCAATTTAGGCTGACCTTGAACTCACTTATGTAGCCCACATTGGCCTTTAGACCTTGCTATATTTTTAAAAAATTTAAAGACTCACTCTATCGTTTTTTTATCACATCTTGTATATACTTTTAGCCTAGTGACAGAGCTGTGTGACCATCACTGCTACCCAATTTCAGAGCGTTTCTATCATCCCCAGTGAAACTCCTCATTCCTGCCTCCCCGCTCCCGCCAACCATGAATTCCCTCTGTCATTACAGAGTTACCTGTCCTGAGTTTCTCATGCACAAGAAGCACACAGCCTGTGGTCTTTTACCACCTCTTGTTTCCTGGTGCTGGGGCTCAAACATGCTAAACAAGCACTGGACCCAGTCCCACAATCATTTTAGCCTTGCTGAAAAGTTGTTCTCTCGCTCCCTCTCTCTCTGTCTCCCTCGCTTTTGCTGTCTTCCACCACCACGAACTGTTGCCCCTCTGCACATGCCACCCTGCCTGGCAACCAGCTGATTAAGCATTGAAACTTTTGCAAACTGTGAGCTAAATAAACCTTTCCCTCTTTGAAAAAGAAAAAAAGCTGGGTGTGGTGGTGCATACCTATAATCCCAGCACTTGGAAGGCGGAGGCAGGAGGATCGTCACGGGTTCGAGACCAGCTTGAGCTACAAAGTGAGCTCAAGGCCAGCCTGAACTGCATAGCGAGACCCTGTCTCAAAAAGACAAACAAAAATAAAAACCTCTGACCTATTCTCTGTGGGTCAGAGGTCTGGTGCAGGTCTCAGTTGGCCATTAAGCAAGGTGGTCAGCACCCCAGAAGTCAGAGCTGGCCGAGGAGCTCTGGCCGAGTTTCCCAGAAAGCTCAGCTCCCCACCTGCTCAGTTTTGGAGGCCCCTGGACGGCCCAGGCTCGGAATCCCCACCTCATGGTATCTCGAGTTAATGTTGGTTTTCTTCCCAGGTTTCTGGCTGTAAATGACAATAGGAAGGCAGAAGGTTCTGGCCTTTCATCCTCGGATCCCAGGCAGCTGTGGAACAACTTCAGGACACAAAGGTGAAGGTGTCACTGGGACTGGAAACAGAGTCAGTCAGTCAGTCAGTCTGTCTGTCCCTCCTGCTTGTCTTTCACCTGCTCTTTTTTCTCTCCACACCAGGCCTCAGAAGAAGCTAGAATTTCTCCACCCTCAGGTGAGTCTAAGCAACCAAGCAGGCACCCTAATCTCCCACATCTGCCTGCCCTGGGGCAGCTGTAAAAACTTTCCCTGATTGTCCATCTGTCCTAACTATTTTTCTCGTCTTCTTTCAAGCTGGGGATCAAATTGAGGTCTTTGGGTTTCTATGTGTGAAGTTAGTCTTATGTGAATAATTGTCAAGACATGGTCAAAATAAAGGGAACCTTGGTGTAAAAACAAAACAAAACAGGCCGGGTATGGAGGCACATGCCTGTAATCCCAGCAGTTGGGAGGCTGAGGCAGGAGGATTGTTGCAAGTTCAAGACCAGCCTGGGCTGCAAAGTGAACTTAAGGCCAGCCTGAACTGCATAGCAAGACCCTGTCTCAAAAACACCAAAAAACAAAACAGGCTCTTGTGCAGCATGGTACTACTGAATTTACACTCCCAGTCCCGATAGACCTTTTTTCCTTCATATTTTCACCAACTTTACTACCTTTCCCCATTATTTACATCACCTGTTAGTAAATTTTTGTTTTTGTTTTGCTTTTTGAGACAGGGTCTCCCTATATAGTCCAGGCCGGCCTTTAACTCATAGCAATCCTCCTGTCTCAGCTTCCTGACTACCATGCCCAGCATCTGATAGTAGACTTTAAGACTGATTGCAAACCAGTTGTGGTAGTGCCTACCTATAAGTCCCAGCACTTGGGAGTGTGAGACAGGAAAAATCAAGGCAGGCTGAGGCTGTGAGATCAAGGCCAGGATAGGCTACAGAATTTCAAGGGCAGCCTGGATTACAGAGCAAGACCGTGTCTCAGAAAACCAAACCAACCAAACACACAGAAGACCGATAAAAGACTGATTGTAGAAGTGTCCTGGGCTGGGGATATAGCTCAATGGAATAAGTGCCTGCCTGGCAAGCACAAGGTCCTGAGTTCAATCCCCAGTACCACCAAAAAAAAAAAAAAAAAAAGAAGTGTCCTGCCCATCACCGAGAGGTAGGATCTGCATAGACAGGCTTGTCCGGTTCCCTACTCTGTCCACCAGCACTGGGCCCTTATCCCGTTGTCCAATCATATTTTAACAGCTGTCCGTGCTTCAAGTTTCCGTAAAGACCTGAAGGATAGGTTTAGGAGAACCTCTGGATGGCGGAACACAGCCACAGCCCTGGAGGGTCCTACACCTAGAGAGGGCAGGTAAGGTCTCTGCCCTTCTCACAGGCCTTATCTCTTCATCTGTACCCCCACCTTTTTCTTGAGACAGGGTCTTGCTGTGTAGTTCAGGCTGGCCTTGAACTCATTATGTAGCACAGGCTGGGCTCAAACTAGCGTGATCCTCCTGCCTCAGCCTTCCGAGAGCTGATTACAGGCGTGGGGGATCACATCCAGACCTTCTGTCTCTCTGTCTCTCTTTCTCTGTCCCCCCCTTCATTCTTCTTCTTTCTTCCTTGTTTTTTGGTTTTGTTGAAACCAAGTCTTGCTATATAATCCAGGCTGGCCTTGAACTCATGGCAACCCTCCTGCCTCGGCCTCCCAGAGTACTAGGATTACAGATGTGCACCACTACACTGAGCCTGTAATATCCTTATAACAAAGTGGTAAAGGCAGGGGTGGTGGCACATGCCTATAATTCCAGTACTCTGGGAGCCTGAGGCAGGAAGACTGTAAATTCAAGTCCAGTTTGGGGCAGCTTAGTGAGAGCTCGGCTCAAAATAAAAAAATTAAAACAGGGCTGGGGAATGTAGCTTAGTGCAAAGACCCTGGGTTCAATCTCCAGTACTGAAAAAAACCTTTTTTGAGTTCTATGAGCTATTCTAACAAATCAGTTGAAGCCAAAAATGGGGCTGCAGGAGCCCCAATTTATAGCTGGTCAGTCAGAGGCACAGGTAAAACTGCCTGGGCTTCCTACTGGCACCTAAAGTGGGCCACAGTCTTGGGGACCACACCTCGACACTGCTCCAGCTTGCGTCAGAACTGAAGTGAATTAGGGGTGTTCCACCGGGGTCCACTGCTGAGCCGGTTGTTTCTTGGTGTCAGAAGTGACCGTGTGCTCCTAATGGGGTGCAGGCTTGCTTGTGATCCAAGCACCCAGGAAGCTGAGGCAGGAGGATCACCATGAGTGCAAGACCAGCCTGGGCTACATAGTGAGTTCAAGGCCAGAGTGAACTATAATAACGAGAATCTGTCAAGAAAAAAGAAAAATAAAAAGAAGAAGGAGAAGGAGAAGGAATGACTGTGCTGTGGCAGTGTAGCGGGAAAAGCCCAGTCTGGGTTTTGGTTTACCCCTTTGGCAGAGTCTTGAAAGCTGACAATGGCCGGTGGGGCCCTCACGTCCTTCTGCCTCCTCCCCCCATGACCTAGCCCAGCCCAGAAAGGGTCTCCTGCTTCCAGACCTGAATGACCACACGCACGCCCTCGGATTCCAGAATAATCTCCCATCTCAAAGTCCATAGCCCGCCTCCTGGCCGCCCAGCCCTCCGGGGCACAGACCGCTCACAGGTTCAGGGGCCCAGGGTGTGGACATATGCAGCGGGACCTTTGTTCTGCTTAAGGGGCATGAATTTTTTGTTTGTTTTTAATTGTGTGTTGTTTTGGTACTGAGGATTGAACCCAGGACTTCACACTGAGCTACATCCCGAGTCTCTTTTATTTTATTTTTTTTGTGTGTGTCATTTTGAGAGGGTCTTGCTGTGCAGTTCAGGCTGGACTTGAGCTCACTTTGTAGCCCAGGATGGTCTCAAACTCACGAGGATCCTCCTGCCTCAGCCTCCCAAGGGCTGGGAGTATATGCATGTGCTACCATGCCCAGCTATTTTTTTATTTCGAGGGTGTTAAATTGTCCAAGCCGGCCTCAAACTTGCCATCTTCCTGTACCAGCCTCCCCAGGGGCTGGGATTACAGGCATGTACCACCATCACCATGCCTAGTGGTTACTTCTTATTTATGAAAATGATACTGTTTATATTTAATGTAGCAACACCAACTTTCCTATTTTGTTTTTATTCTTTTTTTTATAGTACTGAGGATTGAACCCTGGGCCTTTGCTCTGAGCTACATCCTCAGCTCTTTACTTTTTTAGACAAGGTCTTGCTAAATTGCCCCACGCTGAGTTCAAGTTTGTGATCCTCCTGCCTCAGCCTCCCAGAGTGCTAGGATCACAGACAAGTGCACCACTTTGCCCAGTTACCTACAGTTCTTAGGGAACAAACAGAAGAAGCTGATGAAGCTGCCAGATAACAAGGGAGCAACTGAGGCCTTGCTGAGGAGATTCTAGAGGACTTAGGCGGGCCAGGGAGCAGCTGGCATGGGAAGAGACAGTGTCTGTTTATGGGAAGACTGCGCCCTGGGCCCAGCAATAATCCTGTTGACATAAGCATGTTGATCAAAGCAATCCCTTGACTGCCCCAGACCAGTTCCTGTGGCTCAAGGTGGAATTCACTCAGTGGATCCGGATCCGGTGAATATAAAAGGTTTTGTCCCGGGCCAGAGTAGCCACATCCTCCTGGAAGAGGTGGCCGAGGACCAGTCCCCTCCTGCCAGCGCCAGGCATGGCCCCCTCGGAAGACCCCAGGGACTGGAGAAACAC
The DNA here is from genome assembly GCA_004027595.1 of Dinomys branickii. Lineage (NCBI taxonomy): Eukaryota > Metazoa > Chordata > Mammalia > Rodentia > Dinomyidae > Dinomys > Dinomys branickii. Next base: position 2,439 of record PVLD010012343.1, on the reverse strand, counting down.
CCTCAAAGATACCGTGGGCCTGGAGACCATCTCTGGTGAGAGGAGCTCAGGGCTCCGGCTGAGGGGAGGTGACTGGCTGGGGTCCCAAGGCAGATGCGGTTCAGGCCTGCTGACCTTCTCAAGCACAGTGGGCTTCATTCACTCCTGGTATTAAGCAACCTACCAGCATGTAAATTTCCTCCCAAGCTCATGTCACGTTAAGAACATGTAGTTACAAAGACAGCCATGTCACTCTGGTAACCTGAAGTTACTTTTTTGGAGGGTAGGGGTTCCTGGAGATTGAATCCAGAGCCCTTGCCCTAAACCACAACCCCAGCCCTTCTTCATTTTGAGACAGGCTTTTGTTAAATTGCCCAGGCTGGGGTCTAATTGGTGATCCTCTTGCCTCAGGCTCCCAGAGTGCTGAGATTACAGGCATGCGCTGTGATACCGGGCTGAGAAGTTAGTGAACACAGGTTTTGGATTCTGACAGATCTGCTCTGGCCCTAGCCTCACTATTAAGTTGACTGATGGTTTTGTTCATTTTTCTACTGAGTATTGGACTCTGAGCTAGGGGGCTGGCCGGGTCAGACAGCAGGGACCCTCAGAGCAGATGACCCAGGCCCGGGTAATATTCTCTAAGGCTGTGGACAAGGTTGTGTCAGAGAGGATGCTGGGCTTGATGGTGCATACCAGTAATCACAGCACTCTGGGAGGCTGAGGCAGGAGATTTATAGTTGGAGCCCAATTTAGTAAGTTAGTCAATAAAGGGAAGGGGATACAGCTCCAAGCAAAGGCCCTAGGCTCAATTCCCATTACCCTCCCCCCAAAAAGAGAAAATTATGTAAGAGGGGAGGTACCACTGCACTCCCCGAAGACCAACATTTGTGCAAGCCAAGCCTTGGTTTCCTCATCTGTAGCAGGCAGTTCGGGCCAGCCTCTTGTTGAGGACCTTGCTACTTACCCTATGCCCTTGGGACCAGCAGGCGGAGCGGCCCCCTGGGTTCTTGGAAGAAAGGCCGGATCTCAGGCCCCACCCAGACGTGTTTTAACCAGATCCTGGGTAGCTGATGCGCAGTCAAGTGGAAGAGCTCGGACAAAGGCCTGAAAGGCTGATGGCGGACAAAAGGGGACGCCAGGATCAAAATTCAGGCTGGGGTTGGGGGTGCACTCAGTGTGGAGCATTTGCCCGGCATGTGTGAGGCCCTGGGTTCCTCCCCAGCACTACAAAACAAAACAAAAATATAAACAATTTGCAATCCCAGTGCTGGGGAGGCTGAGACAAGAGGACCACTGTGTGTTCAAGGTAAGCCTGTGCTACATAGTGAGCTCAAGGCCAGCCCAAATTATGTAAGACCGTGTCTCCAACAAACAACCAAACCAAAACAAAGTTAAAAAAAAAAAAAACCTTGGGTCTCTCCTATGCTGAAATTATGTCCTTAAAACCCCACCTATCCTATCTATGTCCCTCTGTGTAGTTTAGGCTGGCCTCCAGCTCACAGCCATCCTCCTACCTCAGCCTCCCCAGTGCTGGGACTACAGGCATGTGCCACCATGCCCGGGTTCATCTTTGCATGTCAGTCACCAAAAAATGAATGAAGTGAGGCATGAATGAGCTGCCCACTGTGCCAGCGCAAACCTGTGGTCCTTTCCTTTCTCCTAGGTGGGAAGCTGGCCCGACCTCAGGCAGTCCCCATGGCGCATATGACTTTCATCATTGACTGTGCCCGTGGGAAGCAGCTCTCCCTGGCAGCACCCCAAGTGCCACCCCAAGTCCCCAGTCCCAGCCAGGGCCCTGTCACACCACCAGTGAAGACCTATATTGTGTTCTGCAGTGAAAACCAGGCCCCCATGACTCAGGGCATCCCACAGGAGGGGTGGTGCTCTGCCCAGGCCAAGGACACCCTGTCTCCCTGCACAGGGGCCAAGGCCCCCAGCTCCTGCCCCGCCAGCCTGTCCAGCCCCCAGGAGCTTCCTAGAGCCAAGGGGAGTCCCTGGAAGGTGGGGGCTGCGGCGTCTTCACCTTGGGTGGCCGTGAAGGGCTCACTCAAAAAAGCCCTGTCCTCCTGTGTCTGCGGGCAGTCTGACTGAGGCCGACCTCCCTTCCCCAGCCAGCTGGGAGTCTTCCAGCCTGAGCCCAGGGAAGCCCCAGACCTGCCGCAGAGTGGGCCGCTACTGGGGTTTCCTAGGGCCTCATCTTCTTGGGGTCGGGGGTGGGAGGATGGAGCAAATAACCAAAATAAAGGTGACTTGGAACGGGGACACGCATGCTGTGCAGGCGGGAAACAGGGCCAGTGTGACAGGGAGGAGCTTTTCCAACTCCGGGCTTGAGAAAGGACTTTTTGAGCGGGTGATGCCAGGGGTGATCTGAGAGATGGCTTCTGCTCCCAGCAAGATCAGAATGCTGGCGCAGGATGCTGGCAAGAGGTGTGGCCAACTGATAGGGAAATGAAGCCAGCC